>JAODKC010000041.1:21292590-21315890 GCA_026777985.1 Mormyrops attenuatus
AAATCCCAAACCTCATCAGTGAAAAGAAGCAAGCCCAAACACAATGTCCCTCTTTATTTAATTCCAGCGCTTAACTCACCGTTTACCCGATTTCCGAAAACTTGGTTGGTGTTGCAGACGGCTGCAAGCTATCAAACCTGCTCTTTATTTGCGCAGAATTCAATCTTTTGGCAGCCGTGCATGCGTGTGCATATGCATCTGTGTGTGTGCATGCGTGTGTACATTTACTCTTGCGAGCACATTTCTTTCCATGCAGCTTTTCTTGTTGCACCTATGAGATTTTTTTTGACTGGGGGGGGCTGTTTTTTCAGTGTCTGTTGGGTGATTAGTTAGAAGACAGGTTTTCTTCATGGGTTTAGGTGAGTAGTAAGACTGTTTAGATGAATTCAGGAAACAATACGCCATTTGTTTCCAGGCGGTCGTTCTGGTTTTAAACTCAATTAAAATGAGTTTACCTACGAGACCAGCTGCAATCCATTGCTGATGCAACCCCGCTGCCCGTAATCATGATGCGGGGGTGACGAATTCTCACTTTTTTCGTCTATTTCGGGAAAACTTAATATAAAAGTGGGGAATACCAGGCCGTCTTTGGTGTGACACGTTCATCGCTGCGGTGGGCACCCGGGTCAAAACACAGATTTGTTTCCCCTGCTTTTCAGCTCATTGCACAGAAGGCGATGGGCTATAAATTACAGCAAACTGGGATTATTCACAGGAAAACACTTTCTAAGAGCGTTTTTATAGCTAAATACGCATGAAAAGTTGGAAACAAATACAGAACGTGTACATGACCCAAGCAAGGGTTTTTGGCCTTCGGTTATAAACTGAGTAGCAGGATGAAACCTTCTGTTTATTTTTGATGATTTTTTTTTACTTATCACCTTCAGAGAACAGAGTAACTGATGCTGTTGCCATGGGGATGGAACACTGTTTTGAACTGGCCGTGCCGGCTGCTTTGTCTAGAAGTAACAGTCATAGGAAGCCTATTGACATCACCTTGGCGTGAAGAGCAGTGTAGGGATAAGTAGGGATAGGTGATACATGTGTTCTGCCAAACAGGGTATGATATTCACCACTCTTGTAGACCATGTTTACGATTTGGTAGGAAGGTAGAGAGACACTGACATCTTAATTTGTTTAGGAGGTGCTTTTATACAAAGCGATGTACATTTCAGGGATGCAGGGTCAGACAGTCCCTGGAGCAATTGGGGGGTTAAGGGCCTTGCTCAAGGGCCCAACAGTGATATCACTCTGCTAACCCTGTGATATGAACTGGCAACCATCCGGTTATAAGCACAACATCTTAACCTACTGAAGCACACCCATCCAGGGTGTGTCCTGCCTTCTACCCTGCGCTGCCGGGAATAGGTTCCCCCCCCCCCCCATACACACCTGTGACCGTGACTAGAAGAAGCAGTTGGAAGATGGATGAATGGATTAATGGAAGAATGTTCAGCACAGCTTTCTAAGACTCATCAGAAGAATTAATCGCATGATTCAAACCTTCAGGGTAGTCCTGTTGTCATACACCTCAGGATTGGGAGTTCAAACCCTGCTCCCGCTGTGTGTGTGTGGAGTTTGCATGTCCTCCCTGTGTTGTTCAGGTTCCTTCTGCATGCTGTCCCGGCGATCGCCCCCCTTTTCCTGGGGTGTGTTCCAGGCTTGCCGTGACCTGGTGAGCTGCTGATGGAAAGCGGACGATGATGGATAGCTGAAGCTTATGGTAAAAAACGCAGAGATGTGTGAGTGAAAACAGCTGTGGGTCTTTAAACACTGAAAAGCTTTTTAGGAATTTATTCCCAGCTTGTCTAGCAGATAACCAGAGCGACACGCAGATCTGACCATTTTCTGATTCGTGTTGCATTTTTTTGACACGCTGGGCTAGGCTGGGATTTACTCAAACGATGCATATTAACGATCTGCCTTTGACTGCTGGCACACCAGCGAACCAAAAACTCTGATAACAATAGTTACTTTGTTGAACCCCATTGGGAAATTCTTTTAACGTCTCTGCCATCTTGCGCTCCCAGATTGTAAGCTTGGCTGTGAGGGGCAGCCACCTGCAGTAGTGCCCTGAGACTTGCTCCAGGCCCCTGCTACACCCAGGCTTGAACCAGCAACCTTCCAATCACAGCCATATCCATGCTTGAGCCAGTGAGCCACATGCTAACCCCTGTAACCTTTTGTTATGGGGCAAATTCCTTAACCACTAATTATGCATGTTATAGTTTTCTTTCCTCTGAATAATCTCAGGATATTTTTGTCGCTAGGTAGGCTAGGATACTGTGCCTATGATTGGAAGGTCATTGGTTCAAATCCCAGGGTCTGCAGAGTGATTTCATCATTGGGCCCTTGAGCAAGGCCCTTAAGCCCCAGTTGTTCCAGGGACTTTCTGACCCTGCTTTCTCAAACTGTATGTTGCTTTTGATAAAAGTAGCTGCTAAATATATAAAATATAAAAATGTAAATGTGCTGTGTCCAGCTCCAAGTAGAAGGGACAGAGCTTTTCAATGGGCAGGGCACTGTTATTACCATGGAAATTTGTGGAAAACTGAAGACACAGCGTCACTTGTCCAGCCCTGGTGACCATTTCTGTAGCAGCGTCGCATAAACAATTCATCTCTGAGACAGTGAAGGCTCTGTAGCATATTTTCCGATCACAGATAATCAGAAAAGTTGAAGTCCGCTGTATAGAGCCAGCCCATCTTCTCCACATCGCGATCTGTCAAAAATTAAGGCTTCGCAAACGACATCAAATGAAGAGCAACGCTTTGTTTGAATAAATTCAGTCCATCTATTCACTAACTTCCACCATTTAGGCTTTAATGAGTCTTCTCTCCTCTAGAGCTATCCCCTCTTCATCTCCATCCAAACGGAACACATGATCTGTCTGGCAGACAATTTTATCCAAAGTGATGTACAGTTGACAAACCAGGGTCATCAGTCCTTGGAGTAATTTGGGGGTTAAGGGCCTTGCTCAGGGGCCCAACAGTGACATCACTCCGCTGGCCCCGGTAATTGAACCAGGAAACTTCTGATTGCTGGCGCGGTATCCAAACCCCATGAGTGACACATCGCTCCCACATAGACTACAGCACGGGAGCCTCAACATGCTGGTCTCATGCAACCGGCCCCTGCGCAGTCCCTTGTGCAGTTCTGCACCCTCAAAGCTCAGACCACCCTGTTCAAACCCTTTCTGTCCTCAAGCATTGCATATACTGAACAATATTTTGACGCTCTTTGCTATCTGTCAGCATGTTACTCGTTTTCTGTGTATTGTGTGTAATTTTGTTTATTAGTGGATAGCCCTGTGGTTTTGGGGCTTTGATCCCCTTCCCATGCATGCTCTGCATTGGCATCGGTCATCTCTGCAAAGGTTGGATTCCTCCTGCCCACGGTGCATGTGACGCCGGCGGGGGGCTGGTGTCTCAGCCTGGGTGTTCGCCCCTCTGTGCCATGGGTTTCCTGGGACGAGCTCCAGCATCACCGCAAGCATGGACTGGAAAAGTGGGTTTAGTGGATGGATTTATTTCATGCATTTGTGTTTTACTAGTTTGTGTGCCAATGTCGTACACAAATTATATACTGGGTGAGTTCTACACTACTAGAGGATTGTGTACTGTTCATTCCATCCATCCATGTTCCTACCACAAATCCACCATCCATCCATTCATTCATCCATCTTCCAACCAATTATCCATCCATTCATCCATCTTCCAACCAATTATCCATCCATCCATCCAACCAACATTCATCCATCCATCCATCCATCATCCATCTTCTAACCACAAATCCACCATTCATCCATCCATTCATCGATCCAGCCATTTGTCTACCAACGACTCAAACTGGTCAGGGTCACTGGGAACATTTCACTGCTTGAGAATAAGGATTTGGATGTTCTTAATCAATAACAAAAAACTGCTTGATTTCACCTGAAGAGCTTTGATCTTCTCATCTCCTTCTCTCATCTTGGTGACAGTGACTCCATTCATGGCACCTTCAATCCCCATCGCCCAAATCCCAACACAAGTACATTGATGAACACAGACAGATATTTCCTGAAGTCCATTATGATCAACACCCAGCACCAGGTTACTCCATGGTGCAACAGAGGCGCCTCATGGGGAGGTCTGCAGAATGATCCAATAGAGTGTTATCCCAGTGACCACTTTCAAAACAGCTTCCCCTGGATTTAAGAAGCTCTTCAAAATGTCCTTCAATGAATTCACTCTCTTCAGCTACTGACTTCTATTGACTTGTCAGCCTTCGAATACTAAGTGAGCCGGACCCCCCTCCCCACCATTTCAGTTTCAATTAAAGGCCACTCAGCACCCCACACCCCTTCAATGGCTTGGGGGCAACACTTTGAATCCACCAGGGCAAAGAGGCAAAGAGGTCTGAATGATCCCCACGGTCCGGACAGCAATGATGTGGAATGTAAACTGAAGGAGAGTGAGGTAAGCCCTTACCATCTGCTTGCCGGGCCAAAGAATTCCAAGCTAACTCCAAACTTTGTCCAATCAGATGCTTTGTTTCCATGTCATGAGACGTCTACCCTTTCAGGGATTTGGTGTTAGCTTGGCTGCTAAAACCATGCATATTACAGTACTAGGTGGGCTACTCAGAAACACCCTTGTATTCATTACAGCAGAACAACACCAACAAAGTGTAATGAATGTGTTCGCTGCTGATGGATTTAACAGACTGACTTTCGGAACAAAGTAAAGGCCATGTCCCCCTCACACTGTGTGCCTCTGATGCCTTTTTATACACCCCCAAAGATTTCCGCCAAATATTTGTCGCCGTGGTTTCCATACGCCCACAGTGTGACACCAGAACCACAATCATCTGTGGAAAATATTCAGAGACTTTTATCAATTTGACACCTCCCCCCCCAATGCTTTGGAGGAGAGCCTGGACTTTAACCACCATTATGGGAGCTATGAGGGTGTCACAAGTTTGTGTTCAAGTTGCTACCGCATTAGGGGTGTGTGTTTGGGGGGGGGGGGGAGGTGAAAGATGAGCATCTGGTATTCGTGGCTCCTCTTCAGTTCCACAGCGATGTTCTCCCTGCCTTGATGGACCTGGAAATGTCAATGATCCCTTTTTAAATGAATTAGTCCCTGCGGTAATAATGCTGCCTTTCATGAGCATGATTTTGTCGCTATGACATAATTAGGAAAGAGAAGAGGTCAGAAAGTTAAAGTGCAGTGAGAAGACAGAGGTATGAAATATGTAAAAGCAGCATGGACTGGTTTCCATCCTTCCATCCATTCATCCATCCATCCATCCATCCATGACTGGGGCACACCTTGGGCAGGATGCCCGTCCATAACAGGGCACATGCTCTGACATCCATACCCTCCCCTAACTGTGTGTTTCTGGACTGTGAGACAAAACAGAACCAGTAAAAAACAAACACCTCAAAGTCCACACTGACAGAAGAGAGGTGGGGTTCTAATAGTGGTACTGGCCCAGCTGGAGTACCACACACAGAATGCTGTGCCCGTGATCGAAAAGGTTGCTAGTTTGTATCCCAAAATCAGCAGAATGATTTCACTATTTGCCTCAAATAGGCATAACTACTTCAGGGACTGGTTGACCCTGGTTTCATCAAAAAATGTACATTGCTTTACATAAAAGTATCTGCTACATAAATCAAATATAATTATGTGTGAAGCGGAATTATGATCAATAATGTGACACAGCAGCAGTACATCTGAATGGCTTGTTGTTTTTAACTCGATTAAACAGCTATCTGAACAATTTCATTTTTGTAATCTTCTACTAGAAACAAGATAGATTGTGATATTACCACTGACACTTTGGCTATGACTGACGATTTCCACATCGCTCAGCCTCTTAACTACAAGTCTCTCAGTAGATATCAATGTAAATAGGTTTACAAATGTATTCCAGAAGACTGAACTCAAGAGAAGCTGGAGTACATGAGAGTATCTGAGGGCGGGAACCTAAAACATGTGCAGAATAACTTAGTGGTCTCTTTTATTCTCTTTTCATGAAATCGCTACATCTACAGATGGTCCCTAAGCTTTGAGAACAGGCCATGATTGTCACGGTGGCTACAAACGAAGCTCTCACAGAGTTCCGGGTTTGAGCGGGAGTGTGTTCCCCGGTAATGAAAACGTTAGCAGTCTCAGCTGACAGGGATGTTTTGTGAGAGCTTGTGAGCTCGCATGGGGGGCCAGCAGGGAGGCTTGGGAGCTTGCATGGGGGGCCAGCAGGGGGGCCGCGGAATGCTTCATTGACTATGTGCCTCCTATTGTTGAGGCTCCCTGGGGCTCACGCTAAGCTTTTATTCACCGACGTTTCACCATCATTCGACACGCTCCAGCTACACACGTTTTCTGGGGAGCTCTCCTGGAAACTTTAGCTGTGATCATGGCTGGATCCCTGAAAGGGAAGCTTTATTCGGCTATCAGTGTCCCCACTCCACCCCGGTACACCACAGATGCTAACGACTATCATACGGAATTTGCCGGTCATCCTGTCATTGTTATCTTTCTTCAGGACAAGCACATATACTCAGCGGCCACATTATTAGGTGCCCCTAATTAATACCAGGTAGGACCACCTCCCACCCGTCTCCAAAAGCACTTTAAAGGTAGATAAGTTCAATGATGCCTTTCTGCACTCCACTGCTTAACCCCATTATTGTTGCACTTGCGCCTGTTAGCTTTAACCTCTCAGTTTTTTCCGCTGGTTTTTATGATTTTTGATCATCCCACCCTCTGTAAACCCTAGACACTGCAGAGTGTGTAAATTCCGGGTGGGCGGCTCTTTCTGAGACGCTGGACCCACCGCGTCTGGCACCACTGATCACATCACGTTTAAAAGCGCTTAGAATCCGTGTCTCAGCCTTTCTGATTCTCAGCCACACAGTAAGTGAACCTCCTGACCCCGTCTGTGTGCTGTGTGTATTCAGTTTCAGCCACATGATTGGCTGTTTAGGGGAGCGGGCTGTTAGCATTAGCAAGCAGGTGTACCTAATAAAGTGGGCGCTGAGTGTTTATTATGAGCTTATGCTGAATTATCATCGTAGCACAAGGACACGTTCTGACTGCTAAATTGTCATTGAATCAGAATCAGTTTTATTGCCCAAATAAGGTCATGTTTGCTCCAAGATCAATACAAACAGGACAATAAACAATAAATAAAGATTGTGCAGTGTTGTTGAGGTTGTGCAGTGTTGTTGTATATATGTTATTTCAGGGGAGATCCATACTTTGGTTATCATTGCTAGAGCCATATTGACTTTGTTTTATAAAGGTTACAGTTTTGTATTGTGGGCTGGTTTATGATCTGAACATGTGCAAGTTGAACAGGTGAGATGCATCGAACATCCAGTAAGTTCTTCAAGATGTTTGAGGTACAGCCAACTGACAGCTAAGATTGCTGATCATCAGGGAGGCTGAGAATGTGACTAGAACAGAAGAAAAGATGGCTATGCCTACATTCTACTTTTTTTTTTTTTATTTAGCAGAAGCTATTACCCAAAGCGACATGCAATCGGGAAAGCAGGGTAAGACTCGGGAGTTAATGGCCTTACTCAAGGGCCCAAAGGTAACATTACGCCCGACTCCTGGATTTGAACTGACAACCTTCTAATCATGGGTCCTAACCCACAGAGCCCTTACACCCCTCCCACACACAGACACACACATTTTACACACGGATTCCCCCTTTATAGAGCACGTATGACACACTGCAGAGGCTGCTGAAGACGGCTCAGGCCATCACTACCACACATCTGTCTTCACTTCAGGACATTTTCACCACACCCTGCCCCGGAAACATCCTCAGGGACCCCAGTCACCCCAAACAGCCCCGGGACACCCTGCTCAATCCTGGCGGACGGCACTGAAACATTAAAACACAAGGTTCAGAATCACTTTCTACCCACAAGCCATCAGGCTACTCAACAACTGCTAATTATGATACAAGGTTAAAGCGCTGGTCATTTGTACACCCTGCTTATCATCACCACTCTCACAGGCATCTGTTTCTTTGTGATTCTCGTGTTATTTTATGCTATTGTTAACCATTATTTATCGTCGGCGTCCGTCACGCTTCCAGTCATTATTGTCTGTCGTTGCTACTAACAGTTATTGTGTCAGTTTTGCTGTTAACTGACAGTCAGTGGGAGGCATATGAATAACTGTCACATTGTGCTAAGTACAGGTTACAACAGATGGAACCTGAACATATTCATGCAGGAAGGTTCATCGGAAAAAATGAGGCCATTTGATAAGTTATAAAAATAAAAGATGCCTTGTGATCTTTGCATAGCAAATCACATTTTCACAGCGTTTATGTTTTTTTACCAAAACCTGCCTGCGTTTGTATTAGGAAAGAATCAGTCTTTCAGTATGAGCAAGAAGTCCTGTTATAATATCATATTTTTATGACATTTCTACTCCTTGGCTTCTCTGCACCATGTCTGTCACTAACGTCCCAAGCCCGTGTATGAGCATTTAAACACCCCCCCTACCCCATTGAAGAGCAATGAGATCCCAACCCCTCCAGTCTTGTGGACTCTGAGTTTGTCTCCCATGGGATGCCCCGGCACTGGAAACGTTCTCCATCTACAGGTAGACTTCATTAACTCATCTGTTATTATGCCTCGGTTATCAACTCCAGGTTGGGGGGGGGGGGGTGTCACTTGGCCAAGAGTGGGGCCTCTTTTAGCACATTCATCTTTTTTTGAACTGTTGATACACTATAAGTGTCACGCCCTGCTTGTCCAATACTCCTGTATGCCACGCCCCCTCATTAACCTCGTGTGAAATCCCGATTGTTACTTGTCTCTTGTTATTTCCATTAAGTCCTGTGCATTTCAGTCTGCGTTCGAGTATGTTTCACCAGTCCTGTCATTGATGTCCTTCATGACGGAGGTAAGGACCCAGCAGGGAGCTCTTAATGACAAGCTACCTTCCGCTTCACCATCGGAGCTCCCTGAGACACCCTGGACTCCGCCTAAAACAGCTGACCGGAGAAAGAAGAAGCAGAAAGATCGGTGGTTGGAAGAGGAGTTGGTGATCTTCCTGGGGGCTGTCTCCCTTTCCGCTTCTTCCCCCACCAGATTTCGGGAGGAGCCCCTCCCGAATCTGAACCTGGCAGTATTCATGCACGACGTCACCGCCGCCACTTCACAGCAGCCGCCTGCACCGGCAGTCGATGCTCCTCCCCCCACGGTTCCTGCACCAGCGGTTGATGCTCTGTCTGTTCCAGCTCAGTCCCCTGAGGTTCCTGCCTGGTTCCTGATCCTGTGCCCATTATCCCTGCTCCGCCTGTCCCTGATCCCATGCCTCTGGCTCCTGATCCCGTGCTTCAGGCTCCTGTTTCCCTGGTTCCTGTCCCTTCGGCTCCAGTTCCCCCGGCTCCAGTCCCACCAGCTCCCAGGACCCCAGTCCCTGTCCCCGAGGAGGTCCCGGATTACCCGACCACCACTCCTTCCCCTCCAGGGGAGTGACTCCTCCGCCACCATAGCAGGACAGATCCCAGCCGTGTCCCCGCCTCTCAGTCTCCTGGAAAGGGAGGGGGACACCTGGGCCGGGTCCCATCCACCCTGCCCCCTTGCTCGCCCTCGGTCTCCATGGCTGTGGCTCGAGGGGCGCCTGTGGGTCCTCTGGCTCCTTCTTGGCGGTCGCCTGCGATCCCCGGGCAGAAAGTGAGGTCAACTCCATTCATGCCCTGTCCTTGCAGGAATTCGCAGACCTTAGGGACCTTGGGGACGATAACCCACACACAGCATGAAGGCAGTGACTGACAGTGCGGACAGGAAGCTGTAACATGGCGCCCTGCCTGACGAATCACGGCTGCTGAAGGTGTTTATGACCCGACTGGCCATACCCTGACTAATCAAAGCGTCTGAACGGCAGCCAATGACCACGAAAATTAACAGCTTTCATTTACACACTGAGACACGACCACGATCAATTCAAGGGCCCTTCAAAAGCAGCTTTAAAAATGATTTTGTCATTTCCTGAACGATTCCAGTGACGTCCAAAATTACACGATACCCTATCCTAACCACTAGCAATGCTATTTATTTAGCTCAGCTAATGACAGCACAGGAAATTGTTTGATGGTTTTTAATTTGGTTTTTAAAGGGATCACTATAGGTCATTTAACGTAAGTTTAATTTTACACTTCAGCGTGGGGAATTTTCCTGGGCAGTGATGTTTGGGAATGCTGATATTCCTAGGGCTTGGAGTCCCCAGCTAGGATAAGCACTGGGTCATGTTGATGGTTAACAGTTAAGACAGACAGTTCATTTGCCTATTTAGGCCTATTTTAAAGTTAAATAATGTTTTTTTTCTGATCAAATATTGGCTTACACTTACTACCCAGATAGACAAGCTTAAACATTTTTCCACTGCCTAAACCTTTGCACAGTACTGTATATATCACGATAATAATATGTATATAGCCTAATTATCGGCGTAAGAACAGCCCAGGGAACCGTCGTCTCCCGGCTCCCAGTTAGAAGACGCGCTGGCCGGTAATGCACTACAAGCATCTGTGGCCGCTGTTCAAAGCCGTCCTTCCCTGGCCAGACCTGTCGCTTTTTTCCAGACCCCTGCACCTTAGTACCTATTTAACTGAGGTTTAATAACCTGGGCAGAGAGAAAGCAGATCCAGAAAAAGAAAAAACGAGAGATTTATGTGTTCGATATAGCACCTCAACATATGCCAGCCATTCTGTTTTCCCATGGGGCCAGAGGCAATAAAATTTGTACTTTAAATAGGCTGCGCGATTTCTTTTACCCCATAAATCTAAAATTGGCGGCTATTTTTATATTTTCTTTTCGTTTGAGTCATGTGGCGTTATCCGTCATATTGACAGTGCAATTAGGGCTGCCACACATCACTATGCCAGCAGACTCAGGAATGCAGTGGTCACTCCCTCCAAGCTGTCATGAAAGGCGCTATAAAATAATCGTTGCTATACGTAGATGCAATCTGTGTTTCCCATTCGTAATACACCTAAAAAGAAATACACGGTCATTAGCGGTTCATTCTTTTCCGAATCTGTTTGCATCTGCTAAGTAAAAATAAATGTAAAATGTAAATGACTCTATATCCCTCCATTCATGCCGGTGTTTTGGCCAGAAGCCCTCCGCTGCCGTCATGCCCAGCGCTTCCTCATTCAAATAAAATTCACTTAGTTCTGCATTCAGAGCTTGAAGGGATAGAAAAATAAAGTGTGACCGCCTCAATTAGCGACTCTGTCGCAGAGATCCCGAGGGGGGATCCCCGGCGTGCACAAGCAGGACCGCAAAGCAGCTTTTCCCGCATCGAGTCCATCCATCACCCTGACGCCGGTTAAGTGGAGCAGCCCGGCCGGCTTCACACACCGCCACTGCAGGAACACCTGCAGATCGCCATGTGTTTGGCTGCTTTTGCTGTTTTCAAACTAAAAGACCCGGCAGAGGACCTCGCTCAGTAAAACGGGCCAGTGCAGGTCACGACTAGACACTGCCGCTCAATTCAGCCGTGCTTTTATAGACGCCTACATCACTGCTGGTATTTTAAGTATCACTAACATTAAGATAATATTGCAGCAGCGGCGTTATTGTGTTACACACAACATATTGTGATGACTTATCTTCAGGGTTATGGTGGTAAACAATGATCACGTCGCCCCGTTATAATTTTTATGCTGCATTCTGACTGCGGTGAATACAGTATTTGTAGTAAGTCCAAGCTGAGGTTAGTGGGCAGCTGTGAGACATGCTTTGGTTCATGGATTAGGAGTTGTATGACCAAATATCACCACAGGTATCACTGTAAAGGCCCATAGCCTCTGTCCAGCTGTGGTTTCTACTTGGAACAACGTTCCCCTTCACATGAAGAAGTTATATAGCCTTTCGACATGCTAATGTCCTCGCTGTATAAATGTCCACACTGTTCACACAGTATTTTCCCAAAGTGATTCCAGAGTACAACACACACGCACTTTTAATCAAATCACGAGGAAACAGCATTTCTTCTTCAAGCCTTCACTAACATCTCAAAGACCCCACCCCACCCCAAAAAAAAAAAACAGACTCACGCAAACAGTCTATGGACCCAGCTGTAATTACTTCTGCCCCTGCAGTTCACCAGCCTTGCCCTTGCTTTCATTAGGATGTTTAGCATTGTTGCGTTTCTGTCTGATTAAAAAAACAAAAACACACGATGTTTATTCGAGAAGTAAGACCGTCGGAATTCAAAACCGATTCCTTTATGCAGAGTCTCAATTGTGTATATGGTTTTTAGCCAAGGAAATTTCATTGTTCCTGTATGCTGTATGCGAATACAGTAGCGGTGTTCTTTTGGAAACCCTTTTGTCCTTGTGGTCTAGTTAGCGGTCTTTTCCCCCTGTTCACTTTTAAGTTTCGACTCCACACAAACCTGCTCTCCTGCCAAACCTGCGTGTTCCCTTCACGTGCTACGTCATATGTGTTACCAGCCCTTCCTTTACACCTTATGATCTCCGTGGAAACAGTCAAAGGATTCTGTCCGACAAGGATGGAGGCCGTTCGTAGCGGTACACGATAACCCCGTACATCCGAGTTTCCATCGGTGTTTACTTTCCTGGAACATGTCTTTATAAAACATCTCAAATTCAATCCACGCTAATGAGCTTCAATATGTCCCAGACGGCATGCCTTTCACACGCCAGCCCCCAGCCCGTTAACTGCGTGCCGACCGTCTCCAGGCGCACTGCGACTGCGTTCAATTTTGTAAAACGAATCCCTTTCTTGGATTTGAAAAAAGGTCGCAAAGTCAGACGAAAGAGGAAGACAGTTGGGACAAAGTTGTGAATTTTAGGGACGAGGAAGAGATTTATAAATCTCCAGCAGCTGCTATTAAATATTTTTTAAGGCATTGCTGTTTGGAATGGCTTTTTGGAAATATCTGAGAATGTGATATCCATCTGTATTTATGCCGGGGCCACGGATCATCTATAAACACAGGAGAATGAAACACACCCCAAACTAACACGTGATCTTCATATCCATGTGCTGGAGCACACTGACCACACAGGACTGGCCTCACCGAGACGTAATCAACTCTGGCATCCTTTTTGCATTACCTTTTTTTTATGGTTATCAGTTTACATGTTAAACTAGTTGGTCAGGATGTTTTTCTCAGTGTGACGGGGGTCTGGTTTATGTAAATGAGGAGGGGCACCTCTGGGGGTGTTTACGGTCAGGCAGGGGTCTGGGTTCGGCCAGAACATTCATTGTTCATTGTGGAATAGATGGGTGAATCGACAAATTACAGAAGCAAGACCATCATGCAGAGGAGACACAACAGGGGGTATTTGGACCCGTGTGTGTATGTGGAGGGGGGGCATTTGCAGTAGAATGCAGGTCCCCATCCACTTCCCCAATTCAGAGCAGGCTAGTCGATTATATTCAGCGCCTCCGGTGACAGAGGATGGAATTCATCTCAAATCTCTTAAGGGCTCAATTGCTTTTTATTTGATGCTTATTCAATGTTTGCTTATTTACCCCCGAGAGCACAGAAATATAACAGAACTGGCCCATGTGTGAAAACCCGTCTAGACAAAAATGAGCTGCGGAAATCGGTTGGAAAATTCCTTCAACAAAATATGAGCTGGCTGCGGCTCTGTGACCAGGATCAGATTGTCATACTTGTGACACATTGAAGAATCTTCTGCTCATGCACACAAACTCAATCCACATGTACACATAATCAATCCACAGCAAAATCCACACCTTCATCAATGCCATCCTCTCATTCAGGTTTAGTTTCTCAGTTGATCACATGACCAGGCACCTGGCACCTACTAACTCTCCAGATCCAGAAACTAAACAGTAAGATGGCATAAGACTGGCTTGGGGGCAGGGGGATGCACAGAACCAGGGTAATGGGAGCCAGGATGGCTTTAACGAATGAGGTATGACAACAAAAAGCAGGCATTTTGGCGTCAACACAAGGATGGGGCACAGTAATCGAGGAGGGAGCTGGGACCTCTTTTCTGGACCAGAGAAAATGGAACCCAGTCATGTGTGTGGATTGATGACAAAGCACATGTGTAGTGAACAAATGTGCCGATCACCTGACTTCACACCGCCAATGGGACACCTACACTGCCCCCCCACTCCTATATTATACATGGTTTTGATATTCGAACACACCCACCATTTCATAGGTTCATAGGTCAAAGGTTATGCTGTTGAGGGTGAGTGTGTGTGGGTTAGCAGGTAGGTTGCTGGTTCAAATCCCAGGGTCTGCGAGTAATTTCATCGTTGGGCCCCTGAACACAGCCATTACCTGCTCATTGTTCATCACTTTGGATAGTGTCTGCTAAACTAATTTTTTTAAATGTACTAAACATACAGGTAGATAACTTATTACTCGGACACTTTATTAAGAATTTAAGAAAGATGATAATGAATCAAATGAATCCATCCATCTACAAAAGCACTTAACTGAAATGCAAAACAAAGTAAACGTTACCCTTGAGATGCTTTCAAACATTAGCCACACACAGGAAGCGGGCGATCAGCTGGGAAGACGCGGAAACCGAATCCTTATTTTATAAGTGGGAGTGTTTCACTTTGTGGGGAGGATGGTGAGGATTTTTTTTCCTTGATGGTGCAGAGCAGATATCTCTTAAACCAGCCATTATTTTGGGGGTAAAATTTTAAATAAGAAAGGCACATATTACAGTAAGAGTGGCTTTTCCAGGGAGTGGGTGGGGGATGGTCAGATATATCGTTGAGAGGACTTTGGAACGTAATCCGAGTGACAGTAGAAGTCAGGGTTCAGGAATTTACAGTGAGTCACATAAATGAGATTTAAAAAACACATGCATTGAGGATTGATGGACGATTCTTCGTCTGTGAAGCCATTCAACCGTTTGGAAATGAAATATGCCACTGTATGATGTGGATGATAAAAATACAGTATTACCACCATTTTGGCCCCTTATAAATGTGTCAAGATGTACTGCTCTTACTGATTCTGTGCACGTGTTGATAACTCATACCTGCTACTGTACAGCATCCTGTAAAGTGCTCTGGAAGATAGGACGAACCAAACAAATAAAGGTGAATGTGATAGTGTCCATCTATCCATTAAGGGGGGGCCTGGAGCTTATCCCAAGGAATGAGACAGGGTGTCACCTTGGGCGGGATGCCTGCCCATCGCAGGGCACGTACACACTCACACTATGGCACATTTAGGGAAGCCGGCTTATCTGACTGCGTGGTTTTGGACTGGGAGACGAGAACAGTATCCAGAGGACAGCCCTGAAGACAAGGAAATCGCACGCAAACCCCCCACACACAGCAGGGGGTGTGGCTCGAACCTGCAACCCTGGAGGTATAAGGCTATAGTGCTGCCCACAGATCAATGCAAAGCAGCTCTCATGAACCATAATTAATGGTGGCAGACAGCATAGAAACAAGTCGAAACTGCGGGAGCTTGTATTCAGTTTGGTATGAGCTCTGTTTGATTTTACCTTTTAGATGACTAGGTGATGTTATCTCCACCAGCCGACTGATGGCAGTTATTAAATGGTATTGAAATACACAAGCTGTTTGGAGCCTATGTGCTTTTTTTTCACGCTTCAGAGAGCGACAGCAGCTTCGCTCCTTGTGTGATCGGAGGCGGTTCCTAGCGCAGGACCCACTTTGTGACTCTTGCCAATTAGAAGCTGCGGAGCTCTGTTTGGATGGCGGCCACGACCACGCCTCCGCATTGGGCCTCAGGGGGATTACCGGGGTCTCGATTCTCCATCATGCCCTTGAGGCTGGGTGGACGAGCCGGCCCAGGCCAGAGGAGCTGTGAGCCGCTGTAGTCGCTATATAGCGAAAGTTGGCGCCTGCTCCGGTGTGATTAAAGCATAAGGCCGCCACAGCTGTTGCTGGATAAATGCTTCTGGGAAGGGCATTTTGGGACAGAGGGAGGGGACAGGGGTTCAAGACCAGATGGGCCTGAAGCATATGGTGTAGGGATGAGGGGAGGCTTTGCTTGTCCGAAGTTATCCGTAACGGACCGATAAATACAGCCATATTGACTTTCAGGCACTGTTTCAGTTCACTCGCGTCACACCCGGATCTGCCCGGACTTCCCCACGAAGTCCCTGCACCTGTGGGTCACACACGAGTCCCTTAGTGGGGCGAGAGGCCGAGGCAGGGGCCTCATTACTGCAGTATGTTTAAAAATGGGGGAAGTGAAGGGGCCACTTCTCTCAGCAATTAGAGCCATTCCTCGGATGTTTGCAGTTAGCATGGGGGCTCTAAATTCAAACCACTGCCGCTATGCGCTTTGTAGGTATACCCAACAAAAGCAAGAATCCATCAGTGTGAGCAGCACGGGTGGGCTAACATGCAGCAATACGCCTGCTCGAGGAGATGATGGGGAGCTGGGCCACCACTGGGTCCTTCACAGGGCTGTGTAGCTCCTTCACAGAGCTGGGTATCTCCGTCACAGAGCTGGGTAGCTCCTCATTTTGTTTCTGTACTTCTTCACAGGTTTGAATAGAACCTGCCAGGGTTTAGTCACTCCTGACAGGGTTAGATAGTTCATCACATAACCTTGAGTAGCTGTTTACCATTGAGCCATGAGGAAGAACCAAAGATGTGACCTGTTCAGAGTCTGATGTTGAGAGTCTATTGCTTGGTCCATCCTCCTCGGGGTACACAGAAGTTGGTTCACGAATGGCTATGTCTTTCTGAAGCATGGCCATTAGGTAGTTGCGAGGTGCCTCTTGGCTTCATGCAGCTTACACAAGGTCATCCTGATTGTTTCCAGTGACTTTGGTGAGCAGGACACTTCCTTGGAAGACCTTGAATCCATCAGCAGTGTGGTCCAAACATCCTGATAATGATCCTTGGGCATTAGAGGGCTGCATACATTCTTCTACAAGAACATTTCTCCGTATTTGAAGTTGAGATCAAAGCCACCTCCTTTTTATATTGTGGGAAAGATCTAATCAGAGGGTGGGGGGGTGGGGTGGCTGGAGGTCCGATTTCAGTAGAAAAGGCAGCGTTATTACCCTGAGGTTCAGTTTCAGTGGAACAGGCCGTACTGTTGCCTGGGAGGTCGCAGCTGCTGCTCGTCACCTCAGAGAGGACAGCTGTGGTCCAAAGGCTCGTCTCAGCCACCCCCCAAACCCCCATGAATCTGCTAGAACTGGACTGCGGGTCAGTATCCCGCTCGTTATTCACAACACTATAGCAATTGAGCTAATAAACCTCCCGTTTCAGAGCTCTTTCATGTTTTGCCGCAGAAACGGCAACGTGACCGATTTGTGGGGCCCTGGGTCTGATAATGAAGAGGTGATGACTGGTCATGTTTTTATGCTTGAGAAGAAGGGATTCAGGCAGGAGTGCAGCTGTACCATTACACAGATATTTTGCATTTTGAGGTGTCCAGCACTGAGACGAGGGAGGGAAATCACTTTAATTACAAGCCTGGCGCCTTGGCCGGCAGTCGTCCCCTCTCACCAGCCTCTATGTTGCCATTGGCTCGTCACTTGTCACTCACGCCATCCCCATGCTAAGGCCTCAACGGGGAAGATGGGGGCCCACGGCGCCAGCCAGAGCCACTGAGGCCCTCATCCAGATCCCGCTGGGCGCCACGTGTCACTGAGCCAACGCCGAGGGCCACGCTGGAGCTGGGAGACGCCAGCCTTCCCTTGGGCTTGGAACACGCCAGCGCTGCGTCATTACAAACATCTGGAATGAGATACAGTTTCAGATTAGACGACCATCGGCTCACTTTTTTTATTTACTGAGATGGCTTTGTCAGAGGCCCTGAGAAATGTCGCAGGAGGGGAGCCTGCGCACTGGAAATCCTGCTTGTTGTTTACAGTCGGAGAGGAGAAGGTTTGAAAAATAATAATTCTGGTGAGAATGAAGAGAAGCACATTTTGTCAAAAGCTTTTCTGTAGCTGTCCACCTATGCTACGACGGCTCAGATGCACCCTGTGCTGTCGAATCGGATTGATTTAGCCAGCCTCTGTGACTCTGAGGCACGGATGGTCAAACCAATCTCACCGATATTTTAGAAATAAGTAATGAATGGATGGATTATCCTCCGGTTGCTAAGTTGCATCCTTATACATGTTCTAGATAATGGAATGGAACCACACCGGGGTTTATGGTGCGGGGAAGTCATCACCATTTTTTTAGAAAGCACTACAGCAGGGGTGGGGAACCTGATCCACGGAGAGCCGGTGTGGGTGCGGGTTTTCGGGATGACCTCTCAGTCAGCCAATAACGGAGGGTCCCCAGGACTGGAGTTGAGAACCACTGCTTTATTATTGGCTGACTGTGAGGCCATCCCGAAAACCCGCACCCACACCGGCCCCCCATGGATCAGGTTCCCCACCCCTGCTCTACAGGCTCTAAGACAGGACCTTCTGTATCCAGTGGCAGACAAGGTGTGAATTTCAGGTATTAGCCTTTTAACACCATAACCACACCTCCATAAGCCAAACCGGCATTCTGACTTTCCTTTCGAACAAATCCCAGCGCAGTACTGTTGGGTGTTCAGCAGCCTCGACACGGTAATGCCCAACTGGGCAAAGGGGTAGGCAGATAGTCATCCCTCAAATGAGCAGCCAGAGGAAGTGATCTGAAAAAAATACCCACTGTGTTGTCCAAGACGTCGTCAGATACAGCTCAGTGCCAGGATGGGCCTCCCAAGGACACATGTCACCTAGAGACACATAAATCAACACTGAATCAGTTACACCCCTTCCCCCGAGTCCCCAAATGAGTCACCACCACAGGACACACACACAATCTGTTTACATGAAGCATCTTTGATTTTGCAGCATCACACTTGGGTGTCCTGGCCTCTCTGTTTGTGTCGCAGTTGGGAGACATTTGAGTTTGACCTTCTATTACAGCCCCACCACTAGGAGGTGCTGTGATTTGAAGTGGCCACACCGTCCGAAATGAGAGCAGTCTAACATCCATATCTGCGGTGTTACTCTGTGACTACAGAAATATCTTTGGTCCCTCTTCAAATAAAGGAGGTATGAGACCTCGGTGCCATGGCAGAGTGGAGTCTCTGTGACCTTTGGCATGACAGCAAGGTCGATTCACTCTTTTATTTCACGAGAGGCATCTTACATCCAGTGTTATACCTCCAAGTTCACTACGCTAACAGTCATTAGTGGGACACATTTTAAAGAAGTCAATGAAATGTGTTATGAATACATAAGTATGATGGGATCCTTGGAAACACCTTTGCTGAGATATACACTCCGTAAATCATTTTCCAGCATAACTTATTTAAATGGACAGATAGAGTTCAGCTAGTTCCATTTTTATGTTTTGTCGCGTTACATTACAGCGTTTCATCCATCATTGAAAATGCTGATATTAAAGTCAGGTCTGACTCTCTGAAATAAATCCCTAAATCCCAGCCCTTAGTGGTAAGGATATGGGGGCCTTCAACGAGGCATTAAAACAGCGGACAGCTAAAACCGCAGGGCCTCTGCTCTCTCATTGGCCAACCTGCTGTGATGAGCTGAAACATGGAGCCAATCCAAACCGCAGGGTCTCTCTCTCTCATTGGCTGACCTGGTGTGATGAGCTGAACCGTGGAGCCAATCCAAGCCACAGGCAGCTGAGGAAGATCTCCGAGGCTTCTGGTTCGGTCCAGCCGACGTGCATGGAAAAGGCTCCTTTTCAGTATCATTACGGAACTCTTGACACTTTGTTTACACACTCGTGACGATGTATATATATACTGTCACCTCATTTTACGTCTTCTTGTTCATGACTTTTGGTATATTCTCCCAGTATGTTACTTTGTTTTTAAATTTTATTTTACATTTGCCACAGTGTTATTATCAGTCCTGGTCTTTTGGTGTTTATTGTTTATTTATGTGCGTTATTTATGCATTGTTTATTCATTGTATCCATAACAACGTGTGTCTTTGTTGTTGTTCAGTGATGCTGCTATTACGAGTGAGCCAAACAGTTTTTTCGTCGTATGTACAATGGTATAATGGTAGAATTCTGATTGAGAATTGCGATCCACATCGTGCACTGAGTAATTCACCATCCCGCTCCCACAGGGCCACTCATGTGGACGTCAGCCGACTCTGCCAGGATCGTGCAGCTCCACGGGAAGGGAAAGCGGTCTTCTTTTTGGTTGCTCGGCCTGCCGTGTTGGAACGGTGGACCTACCAAGCTGCTTCTAATCCATTTGATTATCCAGACAGGCCTGAAACAAAGAGTCTCTTTCAATCGCAGCCATACTTAGAGAGCCATGTGATTTGGCGATTCAAGGAATCTTTATAACTTGAAACATTTTCCGTGTTTTTTTTTCCAGCATCCATTTGTTTCTTCCTCAGACCACGCCTCAGATGGCTAGCTTCTTGACGTCCCCAGCGTACGAGTGAAAATAAAATTAGGGCCAATCTCTGGCAAGGTGTCAGATTAGAAGACTTGACTTCTGCGTCGTCTGTCTTGTGGGTCTCGTCACTGCTCCAGATGGTTCGAATTTGCATGGATTTATAGAAACGCCGTCGATCTGGTTGCTTATCGTCGGCCGCCATGGTCTACCAAGTAGAGCTTCGTTTCGTAGGGAGATGACAGGGTCCTGAAAACATGTTTCAGATAGTCATCCCTGTAATCAGCAGCCTGAAGAGGTTGCCTGAAAACATGAGAAACGAGAGTGCGTTCCAAAACTAACTGTCCTGGTACCGCCTTCTGATGAGCAAGTTCCATACATCGTGTGGATCATTATGGAAATCACAGAGAGATGATTGCATTCCAGGTCACAGGAGCTACACCTTGGCCTTGAGCAGATGAGAAGAATCTGACTCTTTCAGATCAGACAGCAGCAGTGTTACAAACTAGAATTATGATTATTATGCATAATTTTCATCTATATGTGCATATCTGGTACAGAGTCAGTGTGAGTCATAGTACTAGTAGTAGTATAAGTAGTAGCAGGAGTATTAATAGTAATAGTAGAGTAGGAGTATTAGTAGTAATAATTGTAGTAGGAGACGAGAAGAAGGCGACTCTTTCAGAACAGTCAGCAACAGCGTCACACATTGAAATTATGATTGTAATGCACCATTATGTCTCATCCATAGCTGCATATTTGTCATGGTGAGCCATAGTAGTAATAGAAGTAGTAGGAGTATTAGTAGTAGTAATAATAGTAGGAGTAGCGGCAGTAGTAATAGTAGGAGTATTAGTAGTGATGGTAATAGTAGGGGTATTAGTAGTGATAGTAATATAGTAGTAGTAGTGGCAGTAGTAATAGTAGCAGTGCTACATTTGCGCAGCTGGGATATAAGAATAGTGACACATTGTAATGCAGCTGGAACAGAAACAGAAAAAAGTCCCCAACCCCTGGGTGAGCCCCCTCCATTAACAAGGGCCTGTTAAAAAGCTCAGCTCTTCATTCCCCTACTGAAGAGAATTTTTTTTTTATGAAACGTGAGATGTTTGTATATACAAAGCAATGGATGATATATTATTAATACTGGAAGTGAGGGCAATGTTAATGGTGAGATCAGCTTCTCTCCCATATATACTCACTAAGCAATTTCTCACGTGTTTCTCTCTTTCTGATTATCATAAATAAGAAAGAGCATCACTTAATTCTTTTGTTGCATATTTCTTTTGTGATTGGGAAGAATAAAATTATCCACAGGAGTTTGAAAGTACGCAAATCACATTTTTCTGGTCTCTTTTTGCTGTCTTTTTCAGTTTGTGGTCTGTAAATCAGGTCATAACCGCACACTTGTTTACGCCACTGTGACAGAATAACCAGCACAGATGTTGCGACTCGTGCCATCAGAGTGGATGCTTCTCAAGCTTTGTTGATATTGGAATATGACCGTATCGCATGACATGTGACATTACGTACTCTAATGTGTCCCTTCTGCTTTCATGGGGGATGGGTACTCCAGAAACCTCTGCATTCATTCGAAACATCTCAGTTGAAATGCTGGAAATCGTCAGAGGTTTCCGACATGTTCCAGAACACATGTCAAGGCGTCGCTGCCAGGAACCGCGAACGTGTCAACGGGCTGGGCCCGTGCCATGGGGCGTTGCCAGGGGTGACGGTGCCACACATGAGCAGAGTCATGTGACCTGCAAGAGGTCATTAGAGAATGGTGGGATATTCTCATCCGTTTGCCCTCCACACTGGTGAGGCTAGTGACTCCAACCCTCATCCGGTCGGGGATCAGTGTGTACACACTACGCACAAAGATCTCCAGTGTGTAACCAGCAGCGTGGGAGTCCTAGCAGGCCACGTGGTGTAATGCTTAATACAGATGTTCATCCCATCAATGTGAGTGGAAAGAGGTTCTCTTGCTGTGTTTGTTTGGAGACAACGCGTGCTTACACTTCCTCGGACACACATCTGACCACACTCTCAGACTCGTCATCTTAATGAGGAGTGTGAAGCTGCAGATCATTTTTCTGGTGCATCTCAGTTCCTCCTTAGCAGAACCAAAAGCACCATACTGAGAAATAATGCCCCTTAATGCCCATTTTCAGCTCTGTCTGAAGTTTACTCGAACCTAAACTGTTTCATCCCCTGGTGCCACGTTTTTCTGGGCTGATTTTTTACAGCTATCCTGGGATCCCACTTCCAGGTTCTGAACAGCTGTGACTATGCAACCACAATTCCAAAACATCTGGGGTCCAACAGGACCCGCAAGGGCCACAGCTGGAAGTTATTGGTGTTCAGGTCTATGGGCTGAATCACATACATACCAGGCAGAACTAGCTGGGCATGTATGCATGCAGAATCACTGTGGATTCTTCCAGAACATGTTCCTGAAATGCACTGTGTGTCCCAGTTAACATTTCAGCTGTGTTGTTTAGAGAAGTCACGCTGGATAGCATGAGCTCCCCTGGATCACATGATACGCTTTGACCCTGCTCCAAGTTCCTCGTTAGTGTAGTGGTTAGTATCCTCTCCTGTCACTCAACTGGTGTAGGATTTAAGGTGCCCTAGTGGCCTAATGGATAAGGCATTGGCCTCCTAAGCCAAGGATTGTGGGTTCGAGTCCCATCTGGGGTGTAGTGACGTTTTAAAAAATGCAGTGTTTAGATACAGTTGCAGGAGTTTGGTGCCGTGTGAGGCTCAGCAAGTTAGTACACTGTGTCTGTGATTGGAAAGTCAGGGGGTGAAATCCTAGACCACAGGTGTCAGACTCCAGTCCTGGGGGGCCAGAGCCCGGCACATTTTTGGGTTTCCCCTCGTTTAACACACCTGATTCAACTTCTTGTGCTAATTACCACATAGCTGTTGAGCTG
>JAODKC010000041.1:21337470-21351373 GCA_026777985.1 Mormyrops attenuatus
AAAAGCCACTTTACATGGGGCTACAGACCAGAATGACATGCACCCACTAAACAAGGAACACAAAGCCAGCCCCCCCACCCTTAATAAACAGTGGGGCATCGCTGAATCGCCTCGATTTCAAAAGCGACATTCATTCATCAGAGCCGTGACTGCAAAACAGGGATCAATAGGCCCGATGGCCGCCACGTCTCGAACCCCAGCTACGGTGATAAATCATGCCGAAACTGAAAGGTAACGACAAGGGGGACACAAACAATGGAGAGGCGAGCGAATAGAAACTAAAATAGGAGCAGTGTTCCCAACACGGCAAATTCATCACAGCTGTCTTCCTTTACCTCGTTATGTAGCAATTTTGTTTTGCACAAATTCAGAGCCTGACACATCCAGAGTACAGTTTTACCCAACACTTATTAATGCTTCAGATTTACACAGAGAGGAGTCTCAAATCGCACGAAACACAGTCCGCCACTCAGAGAACACCTCCATAATCTCAGCCTGAAAACATTCCACCCCTGCAGAGAGCCTCCAAACATCTTAATATACCTCAGGAGAAGAGTAGGCTCCGCTTGACATTATGAGATTCGGCTGCAAGAAATCCATCCATCCATCCATCCATGGGCCCCCCAGCTGGGATACCAGTCTGTCACAGGACACACGAACACTACCTTATCAAATATTTTATTTAGAGAAAGTTTGATCAGAAGTTAAGGAGTAGAGATATGTGAATTCAGTGTTATTTTTATGTATTACAACTGATGCAACGCATCTACAATCTCTGACTGCAAAGCCAGTGAGGCCTGCAAACACTCACTGGATGAGTCTTTGCTTTCTGGTTGTTTATAAGAAATATCATAAGTGCTGTAAAATCATCTAACTGCTGTACATTATTCAACGCGGTGATGGCACAAGCCTATGGGTGAAAATTAATCAAAGTCTGCTGGAGTTCCCTGGAAAAGACCCAGAAGCTTCCAGTAAGGAAGCAAAATCAGAGGGAAATTCCTATCAGGCGGCATCGAACGCGCCCTGCCAGTATGCCGCACCCTCCACCCTCGCCGGAGCTCCAAGGTCCCCTGTTCCCGTCATGGCCCCTGCCAATGGACATCTCGTCTCAGTCCAAGGTGACCCCTTCGGGCAGCTCCACCACCACCGGGGCACAGTCCTCGAGGTCCACATCGAAATCCCACCGGAACTTTTTGGTCAGGTGGGCCTTGAAGCCCTCCGCCCGCTTCCGGAGCACGGCGTCCACCTCGGGGCCACTGGTGAACTGGAAGAAGTCCTGACAGGACAGAGAGAACAGTGGAAGGAAAGACACAGAAAACTAGTGCGACTCCAAATCCTGAAGCAGAAAAACTCTAGACTTTTACTATGGAAACCTAAAGAAAAGCTTCAAACTGTACAAACTATTCAGTTCAAAATGTATTGCCATATCTTACCTTAATTCCTACTGTTCATTTCACAAAAATATTTCATTACAGGTTAGATTGACCAAACAACATATCGTACAGCTTTTTAATCAAACTGCTTTCAGTCAGTTTACAGAACGACCATATAAATGCACTCGTTTATGTCTACTGCCATTAAAATATACGTCTTACAGATATATTACATGCTATATGTAGAACATTCAACAATAAATTCGTTGCATCTCCTCTGTCCTGCCCCACAGGTATTTTATATACAATAAACAGTTTAATACTTTAGTCTATTATTTTTATATTTGTATAAATATGACAATCACGGGGTCTGTACCTGCAGCGTGCTGGTCAGGAAGTTCTGCTGCGACACGATGTCGACGAAGAAGTCGGGCGGGATCTCGGCCAGCTGGCGGTACAGCACGGCGATGAGGCCCAGGTACAGGGCACCGCGAGCCCGCATCGCCGCCTCCGAGCGGCACAGAAGCGCCAGCAGCCGCTTCCAGTGCTCGAAGGCCTCGTAGGCGTTACCGATGATGAAGCAGACGAAGGCAAACTGCAGCTCGCCTGCGGGACGGGGACAGGGGGACAGGCCGCGGGGGTCACCGGTACGGCACGCTGACATTACCGGAGAATACCAGGGTTGCCGACACTCACGCAAGAAACCTTATGGCAGATATGTATTTTTCCATTATACACCTAAAATTAGCAACATCGAAAGCGCTGGGGTAGTTTGCAAACCTTACAGACTATTTACAAGGTAATAAAACTGTTACATACACGTAAATGCGTGTGCAGCCTTGTCACAAATTTATAATCTCACGCCACTCGGTGACCAAAGTTGGCAACCTTGGAGTATTCCATATTGGTGACGCTGTATTGGTTTTACACTTGCTTCAAAAAAGACAATACGTGTAAATAGGCATGAAAAATCGATGTTTGTCCATGTCACAGCAAATTGCACGGTATATATTGAACAGCAGATTCGACCCGAGAAAAGAATGCCTTAATCGTAGAATTAATTGTGCTCATTAAACACAACACACTCAGTGTTTTAATTAAAAGCAATCTGTTTTAAATTTAGGGAGTAATTAAAACATTTGTGGTTCATTCATCCGTTAAGTAAATCGATTTAAACCTAAATCAAAGGATCGATGCGCTATAATTTACTCCATCCACGAAGATGAACCTTTTCACCAAAGCGGAGTATTACTGTAACCAAAAATTACCTGGTACGTAATGAGTTAAAGGTGCGGAACGAACTGGGTCTGAGCCATAATCGGTCTCTGTGCAAAATAGCAACACATGCAGGAAACTAGGATCAGCGGTGCCCCAGTCAAACGAAAAGGATCCCCTAAAATACATAACGCATCTGCAGCGCCGCCGTTAGGGCGCCCTCTGCCGACGGGGCTCACCCAGGACATGCAGGGGGTTCCCTTTGTAGTTGGCCTCTAGTAGGCGCTCTAGCGCGTAGCTGCAGTCCATGCTGAACTGTGTAATCTGTGCCGGCGTGGCCCCCGGCGGGTACGTCTGCTTGGGGATGTGGGAGAAACGTAGCTCAGTGCCGGCCTGCTGCTTCATCCGGGGGAGTCGGTCCAGGCCCTCCTGCATGCTCTGGCACTCGGTGTCGTTGCGGGGCAGGTTGTGCTCCTCCCGGTCCTTGGTGTGCGGCAGCCGCAGCTCCGGCACCACGTCACTGAAGGAGCAGACTCTGCCGCTAAGGGGCTGCAGACCGCTGGCCACCTCGAAGGTCAGCCGGTCGGTCAGAGACACCCACTTGCGCATGATCTCGTACGGGTATGGCCCCAGGAAGGGGTCCAGGTCCCGCAGGCCGGCCGCCACACGCCCCACCTCCTCGTCGTCGTCGGAAAACTTAAGGTCCTCCTCCTTGGCGTCCCAGTGGGCCAGCAGGACCTGGCGAGGCTGCAGGGACAGGAAGAGCCCCATGCGAGGGCCTGTCTCCCCATCTTTCCAAACCGAGCTGTAGTGCAGGAAATGGAGCCCGGGCGGGATCATCTTGACCCCTCGGAAGCGCGGGCCCACCTGCCAGCTCTTGTAGTCGATGCCCAACTCGGTGCCTTCGGGTACCCCCATCAGCACCAGCGTGGCCCCTTCCTCAAACAACCGTCTTGCTAAATCCGGGTGCATGTCTCCCTCTGCCATGACTAACGATAAAGAACAGCATTAAAGCCGCCAGTGTTTATCTACATGGCCGAAACGAGGACATGCCGGAAACACATGCTGCGGTGTTGGTCTATTCTCCCCCCCGCACTCGTTCTTTTTCTCTCGATTGGGCACAAGAATTTCACGAACTGCTACTCTCGGACTAAGCGGATTTCTGTGTCGATTCACGGGCCAGCTAGAAATCCGTAAGGCTGTCTTTGCGTCTTAATATACAAGTTACCAGCAACTTGGGAAAAAAAATACCGAACGCAAGCATAATAAAAAGGTTAAACCGTCTTACCTTTGCTTCGTTGTTACAAACCCTTTACACGCGATCCTGTTTATAGGTCCGTCTTTAATTTTTGTCCCCCATAAGAGGCAGACAACACCAAGCATAGATTGGTTCCGGCCAGTCTGCAATACAGCTTCCTTTCCTAGGTTCAATTATTATCTTAAAAATTCTTATCTTAGTTTAATCGCATGATTAATAAAGCACATTCGCCTTAGATTTTAATTGTTTATATAGCTTATATAGCTCTTAAAATATATTTGCTTACATCAACAGGATGCCACTCTCAATGTTTGTAACAAAAATTTGCACTACAAAGTATTGTTTTAAAACACATCAACTCTACCCAACATTTAAAACTCACTTTATATATTATTAATCTTCATATTATATATTATGTTATATACTGATTAATAGACTGAATATAATGTGTTTCCACTAGAACAAATCTCACATTTTTTTTAGTTCAATACAAGATATTATACCCAACTATTACACACATTAAATATTCTTATTGAATTACTTGCTTAGAGTGATCTGTACAACATTAATGTTCACATACATTCATATATTGTGTGTACATTCAAACAATTCAGCTATGGTTGCTATGACAATCAAATGTACTGGATACATAGAAAATGGAACATTTATTTATAGATGTTTGTGAGGTGACCCTCTTCTTAGCTAAAGAATTAGAGAAGGAGAGCATCTGGAGCATTCAGAGAGCCGGTGCTTTACACCCTCCTCTTTGGCTTTGGCACATATACGGCCTGCAGCTTCTGCCAGCAGAGTACCAAAGCCTCAATAATTTTCTTTTTCTTCTTTTTTTTCCTCTTCGGGCCCATCCTGCAAATTTCACGCTTTGACCTTTTCACCTGCACCCAAATAGGCAAAAAAAGATTGTTCATTAGATAACCTGACATCTCAAGGTGTAGTTTGGTGATAGAGCAGCAAGCATCTAACAGTATGTAGCCTGACCGATATTTGCATAGGCCTGCATTTTGAAACACGTGTGAGTCTTACCAGATCAGCCGGTTTGCAGTTCTCTCTTAATAATTGGTCCATTTTCTCAACCACCTTCCCAACTTCCTGCTTTTCCCTTTGTTTACTTTGGCACTTGAACAGCTGTGTCATTCCGTAGATCGACCGTAAGATGTGCTGCACC
The DNA here is from genome assembly GCA_026777985.1 of Mormyrops attenuatus. Lineage (NCBI taxonomy): Eukaryota > Metazoa > Chordata > Actinopteri > Osteoglossiformes > Mormyridae > Mormyrops > Mormyrops attenuatus. The sequence goes on from JAODKC010000041.1 coordinate 21,342,500, forward strand.
TACAGAATAGACATGTCGACATGCATGACTGGGCCCTCTGCTAAGTGTCCCATTCGTCCACCACTGCAGCATTTTGTGTGAGAAGCTGTTAACCAAGGGGGAGAAGCAGAAGGTTGCCAGTTCATATCTAATGGTCAGCAAAGTGATGTCATTGTTGTGCCCTTGAGCAAGGCCCTTAACACCAATTGCTTCTGGGACACCATCTGACCCTGCTTTCTCAACTGTACATTGCTTTAGATAAAAGTGTCTGCTAAGTAAATAAATGTAAATATAGCCATGGGAAAATTCGATATAAGGCTGGGAAGACAATCGCTTCAGGTGTCAGTCTGCTGCTGATGAGGATACAAGCAGAGGAACAGTGTCTCTACAATGACTGCTTTGGTATGGTGTGACATTAAAACTGATCCCCGTACCATGATTGGTTCAGAGAGATAATCAATCAGATTGTACAGGAGGTGGGTCCAAGGAACTAGAGGAGGCAGGATCAAGACATCTGATTGGTTGGTCCCAACTCCTCTACAATCTGATTGGTTATCTCTCAGAACCAATCATTTTTCCTTCTGCCCTCTGAACATTTTTATGTAAGTAAAACTCCAATGAGCAATTCATCCATATGATGGGCTGGCGCCCTGTCCAACGCCCTACATTACTTAGCATAGGATTGCTGGCCACCCTTACCCTTACTGAACAGGTGGCCATGGAAGAGCAAACCAGTCCATTATGTGTAACTACATAACATTATTTTGAACAGGGAGTGTACCATTTTAGCAAAAGCTTTGAGTGACTGATTTGGTAAATTGGTCACACATCTGAAGAGATTCAATCAAACCAGCGAACAGTCACTCAATCAAGTTTCAGCCTGTCATGGTCAGCGCCTAATCATTTCTCATCAATGTCACCTATCCGCCATCCTTGGTGCTGAATCTTTTTCTGGTGGTTCAGGAGTTCTGACTCTTCCTATGGCTGATAGAAACCACAGGTTTAAATTCAGAAGCAAAACAAAGACTCCCATTAAAATCTTGGTCCAAATTCTAGGCCCATTTGCCATAGCATTGTGGTAATGATGGAAAAATTGAGCTGTCATTGTTCTTAGCTTTATGCTGGTTTTCCAGCTACATCAGCCAGACGTGAAGGTCAATCTAGACCCTAAACATAAACACACAGACCCATTACCTTTGCTGAAGGACATCGGTCCTTTTCTTTGGATGTAGTATGAATGCTGGTCAGATTCTAGTGGACAAATATAAATTCAATTTTAGTAATGTTAAAAAAAAACAAAGTAACATTGATTTAGATCTAGGACACATTTGTCTGAGATTTTTTGCGAGACAATGTCTGTTGGCAACCCAGAAGAGGGCAGTACAACACAGATTCAAAGTGAAAAACACCGAAACGACAATTAGCGTTTATGTAAGATATTCAGACTGCAAAACATTTGAGTGAGATTCTATATGACGTCAATAAATAAAATACCTTAATTTAAACTCAATCCTAAGAAAATTCCGTTCCCTTAATGTCTTTGAATTTAGCAACGGCTTAAAAATCGTATCCATTGTCATGAAGTAAACAATAAGAGCTTATACTGTTAAATTGAAATGGATTTAACATCCATTTAATCTATAATTACCCATTATTGAACTCGATGGGCCGCACATACCAGATTCTGCAGTTCAATGAGAATCAGCGCTTTGTAGGCGCTGAGTATCTCTGGGTAGTTACACTTGCATCTGCTGTAGGTTATGCCCCCAATGAGTAATGTTACTACAAAGATACAGAGCACGGGCCTGGCGACGCACTGGAAGACGAAATGAATGAGGGAGACAATGAATGAACCAACAAACTCAATCAGACGTTCAAACAGCGCATATGCATGGGGCCATATACACATGCTTGCAATTTTGTACATAAAACAGGACATAATTAAATATATGATGTAAAAATAATAGAACTGAATATATTATGTAGTGATAAAACATTAATATATTGCAAGCATACCATTATTTTGCGTACTATGTGAACGCGCTTTGCTAAGAATTTAAGATGGAAATACCCAAGCAATTGAATCTGATTCTAAAAGTTACAAGAGAAAATCAAATATCAATATAAAGCTGGTATATAGCACGTTGTAGTCATTTCTGTCACGCATTTCAGAGCAGTCTGTGTTGTCCTGTGACTGATGGCTGCATAATCACCGGATTTTCCTAAGAGCTCATGTAATCCTTCTCTGCGATTCATCAGCACTTGTTTAAAAACACAAACACATATTCCAACACAATAAGAACTGGAAACTAGATTAAAGTTGTATATCTTACCCACCATTTATCATTGTTTATTGGGTGATCTTCAGATGTCCCATTCTGTACAAGACACCCATAGCAGGGTGGCTGGGGTACGACAGCATGTCTCAGACTCTCGTTTTACAAGACAATATCAAAGCCCGTCCTCGGACACGGCATGTATTTTTAATGCTTTTTACTTCTAAAGTCGGCGAATCGGCGGACAAACTCGCACTGTGCGGACTTTGCTTCTTGCAGCATTGCCAAGCGGTATTCAGCTTCTCTGATTACCCTCTCCGTCACGGAGTTTAGGGTTTCGCCAAACTCGAGTCTGATCAAGTCCGCTAAACTTCCGCGATCAATAACGACGCTCCCAGGAGCTCGGTCACAGCAGGAGGGGAAAACATTAAGAGGCTGCCAGGAAACCACAGCAGTGGCACCAGTCTACTTAACTACATGCATCAAAGTCACTCAAAGAAGGGCTGTCTGTTCCTAGAAATCACATGCAGAACGAGAAATACAGCCTGAAAAAATGATCTACTTGCTTCAGTCAGTCAGACTGAAAATCACGTTGTTGATATTAAGCCGTAGGTCGCTTGTCGGTCTCTGACAGTAGTCCGTTTACGATCTTGCGTATTTCGGGCATATAAAACAGTATTATTTGCCGGAGAAGCACATTTGCAGACACAGGAAGAACCTCTTCTCATTTCGGCGCGTAAGCTGCGACATTCTCTTGGTTATCGTGGTCTTAGGCACCCTCCGCACGCATATGTGATTTCTGACCCTGTATGTAGGAACCCTGCCTGGTGTAAAGTCAATTAAAGCAGTTATCCATCCCGCCTAAATGCCTCTTCAGCTTGTTAGCTAACTGTAGCTTTTAGAGACGCTGTACCATAATCCTTATCAAATCATCAGCCAGCAGTACAGATGTAACAATGTAACTAGTAAGATACTCGCTTTTAAGGCCAGATGTTGGGAGAGCTGACCTTTCCTATCAAGCCTTGCTATTTTTAAGCACACCAGGGGCAGTGGGATTGTTTTGAAGTAGACAACAATAATAGCTGACATGCAAGATTATGAGACTCCAGATATGATACATGAGAAAGACAATTCGCACATGTTGAAGTGGAAATTTAGGTCACCCAGTCCAGCAAATTGTCTCAAATGTTGTAACCCTGCCTTCAGAGGGGATGTGCAGGGACTAACCTTTAGACCGCTCTCTGTTCGCTGCCCAGACACTCAGCGCCCAACCACAACTTCTCCTGCTTCTCCTGAATTGGGCGAGAATGCTCTACAGCAACATTTACATTGAAACCGTCATGGACACTAAGGGTGCATCCAAAATCTGATAATTGAACAGTATGTACTGAATATCATTAGATGCCTAATACTGGACTGTTAATGCAGTGCCTACTGACTCATCAATACTGCGAATTTGGATAAACTGCTCACTTTGCATACTATATTTCCTCTACTACATAGCAAATGAGTATGCGATTTTGGACACACCTTATCGCTGAGGATGTGACATCACAATCAGGCACCCAGGCTTCCAGAAAACAGTGTAGAGTAGGATGACATGGGAAATACAGGGCAAGTCAAGACAGGTGGTGAGGGACATTTGTTTCATATCTATGTGCTGGCCAGTTATGTGAGACTTGGTTCTGCTCTGGTGCCTGATCCCAGACTTCACTGCAGCCCCTTCCCAAGATCCAGCTTCTGTTTCTCTTGGATTTTTCCCTTCCACTGAAACCAAATATGGCAGTCTCAATTTTTCATTCTTCTTCCCTATTTTGATAAGCTTGTCTTTACTCCCCAACCCAAATAAAATTCCACTCCCTCCTCCTACCTCTTTGTCATTCTGATCTGCTCGGCATCCCTATTCTTGCAGAGCATGTTTTTTTGTCTAAAATAAGACTCAGTCAAAAATGTGTGCCTGTATCTTTTAGAGACCGTTTCCTATTTTCTGGATCATACACTCCTGAGGAATCACTCTCATACCTGCATCTCTCGCACACCTCAGCAGCCAACAAACCAAGCCAGGTGTGGGAGCTGAAGACTAGTGGAGCACCCTTGTCAGAGAAACTTTTGAGAACATCACCTAATCATCATCAGCTGAACCTGCAGATCAGGCTGTTAGCTTAGCATAGGCACCGTTTTTTATGAACAGTACGGTTGTAGCTCCTCAGGTTTGGGATTCATAATGTCACCATTGGGCTCTTTAACCTCAGTTGCTCCAGGTACTGTCACGACTGGTGTGTAGGCGAGTGAGCAGGGTGCGGGGAAGCAGGATCATGGAGACGGGAATCCAAGGACAACAGGGTTTATTAGGGAGAACTAGGAGACGGGGACCACACAGCAGACAATGTCACGACACTACAATAACAGATCTGGGGAAACAGACTAGAACGCGGCCTGAAATACACAGGACAAACGGCAGGAAACGTGGATCAGCTGGCTGGAAACGTAGGGATTCCACACGGGGTTAACGAGGTGGGTGTGGCACATGAGGGCTGGACGGAGGGACGTGACAGGTACTATCTGGGCCTCTAATATTTGTACCTCACTTTGGATAAAGGGTCTCGAAATAAGTAAATGTAATATGCCTGGAAGGTTGTTCAAATGCAGAGGTGGATAGTTCAGGTTCTGAAAGTTAAAATCCAGACCAAGATAAAGAATCACAGTCACAGAGTGCCAAAATTGGTTGGGTGAAACAAAATCTTGGTCTGGATTTTAACTTTCTGAGCTTGAACTATCCAGCCCTGTTCCAATTCCATGAGTGGTAGTTAAGTCACTGTTGGGCTCTTGAGCAAGGTCCTGCTCTGGCCCAGAATGTTGTCTCATGAGGAGCAAGATGGGATGTGTGAAAACCAACTACTTCCGATGCATCTCATACAAATGACAAATTGAGTATCTAAACATCCTGTTCTACTTGAGTCCAAACTCCTCTTACTGAGGAAAAAGTTGGCAGCTCATTAGGTGATATGTCTCCTCCACTGATCACTGTGCCCTGATATATCCATGTCCAACACAGATCAGGTCATTTTCATTTGGTGGTGCACGCTTGTACTATGAATGCTCATCATGTTCCTTTATGAAGTACAGGACCTTGGTTTTTTCACGATGGTTTTCCTTGAACATCTCTCAATCCATGGTGGCACTTGGTGGGCTGCACTGTGGCCTCACACCTCCTGGATCAGGGGTTTGATTCGTATCCCTGATACTGTGTGTGAAGTTTGCATGTGCTCTCTCACACTTGCACTGGATTTCAAACATCCCTCAGTTTCCTGCGGTGAGCTACAGGTGCCAAGCAACCAAACAGGCTGTTATGGGATGGATTCCTTTAACTAATCAGTTCATACTAGTTTTTTTCAGCACACAAAACAAACCTGGAAGACACAAAAGATCCGCTATCCAAGTCAACTGGTTACTTCTAACTTCTTTTAGTAAGATATGCAAACGATAAGATTAAGTTTATTGATCCCTGGGGGAAATTCTGGCGCATGCAGCAATACACATAAACTACAGACAAACAAACATAGAGTGCAAATCAAGATAAAGTAGAAAGAACATAAAGACACTGCAAAAAGTAAACACAAACAAATTTTAAGAGTACACAGCACAAAAACATAACCTCAAATAGAATATTAAGGAAATATATATATATAAAGAAAAATAAATTAATGTAAGGTGTATGTGCAGTTAAAAAGAAAACAGATAGCACTTGGCTTTTACTACTGCAAAGATGCGATGCTTCCTGACGTTATGGCTGAGTATGGGGGGGGCATGTAGGGAGCAGGTGTTGTAGTACCTGATGCCAGCAGATAGGAAGGATACAATACAATACAATGACATATTTTTCATATAGCACCTTTCACAACAAAGTTGTCCCGAAGCACTTTACAGGGTTGTGTTGTGATACATAAAACATAATTAGAGAGAAATGCAGAACGAGAAAAAGGAAGGAAAGAAACTGAATTAAAAAAAAGAAAAAAGGGGAAAAAAAAAAAAAAGAAACTGAATAAAGACCCAAGTAGGGAGAGAAAAAACCTCTGGGGGTCCAAGGTCAACTGGCTGCCCAACCCCCCTGGGCATATTAACATTACCGAAAACAGAAAAGAGTGGACATGCTTGCTAAAAGGTAGATATAAGCTGTGATTGAGAATGAAGACAAAGTCCATCAATGAGTCCATTATCCATGTTGGTTTGTGAAGGGTGGCCAAAGTCTTTTCTCCACGAGGGACTGTGTTTGGGGGCATTGAAGGCTGCACGCAGGATCCCAAGTAGCTTCTTAATTCACCATGGAGAAATGAGCCGGTGGTATAAGGATGAATGAGTGAGTACCAGCGGTAGCTGATCATAGATGAGTGAGTGAGTGAGTGAGTATCAATGGTAGCTGCTAGTATATGAGTGGGTACCACTGGTAGCTGGTAATATGTGAGTGAATGAGTGAGTGAGTGAGTACTGGTGGTAGCTGGTAATATATGAGTGAGTGAGTGAGTGAGTGAGTGAGTGAGTACTGGTGGTAGCTAGTAGCATACAAGTGAGTGAGTGAGTGAGCGAGTGAGTGAGTGAGTGAATGAGTGAGCGAGTGAGTATGTGTTAGGGTGCTCTGTGATGGACAGGCAGAGGTCCTGTCAACTTTGATCCCTGTGATTCTTAGGATCAGCTCCAGACTGCAACCTTGGCTTCATCAAAATGGAAATGGGCATGAAAATCTCTGAACTGTGACTCCTGTCACATTTGTACCGAGGGGAAGGTTTCCAAACCCTGCCTGTTGACTTATTCATGCTTTGGAAGATAAAGGTGGCTCCCCATCCTCAGATGTGCCCTAAATAAACATCACTGTCACATTGCCGTTGTCCTTCCCTCAGCCGTTTTGTATAAAGATTCAGGGTTCAGAAGATTTATCCTGCCAGCCAAAGAAAAAATGACAAAAAACGCACCAGAGCCACTTTTCATGTCCTGATAGTTTCTCTATAAAAAAGCCAACGGCAAAACAATTGCAAAATGTGATTGATCTTAATCCAGATGTTTCATAAATGCTTCATGACTATGTTGTTCAGAGCATTTAATATTGTACCAGTTAAAAAGAAACAGGCTTTTAAATCATTGCATAAAGTCATCCATATACATATTTCTTTAATTAGTCATAAAGGATCCCAGTGTGTCCGTCAGCCCATGAGAATGTTCTGGAAAAAGATGCGAAGACACATGCGAGGAAAGTGAATGAATCAATTTATTATGACATGCAATTATAGCATCTGAACTGTAGTCCTCCTGCCATTTGGTCTTTTTAAAGGACTATGACACTGTCACATTTAAAGATCGGCGAATGAATCCACGCATCCGGCAGAACGCACTGTAATTTCACGATTTCCATACGATGATGGATGGTGGGAATGATGTCATATACTCACAATCATAGTAACGACCAGCAAACACCAAAAAAGGAAACCCGCAAAAGCCAAATGTTAAATCCGAAACCAGAACTCAGCCACTCTAGAGCGTTTTCCTGAATGGCCGTGCCCATCAGATTAGCAAGGCTTTACCAATTTGCTCCGTCCTTGAAAAGGGGGCCAGAGAGTCACCGCCTACTGCGTACGTCACACCAGGATCTGAGTGTGTAATATGCGCAAACGCTCTTCTCCAGCAAACAGGCAGAGCTCATCCTTGCGCAGACCAGCATTTCAACACATCGTGGCCGGACCACTATGGTAACATCTTGCCATTCCTGATGGATACATGTTCGGCACCCTGACAGGGGCATAGGATGCGAGTCATTCGATTACAGTTTGTGCCACATGAAGGGGTTACTCGGTAGATTTGGAACATCCGATGGGCATCAACACGCCCAGCATTCTGGGAAGCCGATCTGATTGCCAGGATCCAGGCGGTCCAGGAAAATCCCTCTGCGGTTTGTCTTCCATCCCATGTGTCTGGAAACAGAAGCTGGGGGCGGGGGGAGGCAGATTTACTGACCACCCCGACTGTTCGGGGGTATTACATTCATAGCGAGTCACATCGAGTCACAGCGAGTCACAGGGCCAGATTTCTCATGACGCGGCCCAAACCTCAAGCATGTAGGATTTGTCGATTCTTCTTAAAGCTTAGGAGGCATTTCATAAATCCCACGGCTCACAAGTCCAGGCTTGACACCTTGACAGCAGTTCATAATGCACCATTAACACACACACACACACACACACACACAAAAACAAGTATGCCCACAAGTTTGATTGGGTCTGAGTCCTTATCGCTCTCAGTGCCAAGGCTTGACAGACAGCCAGTGTACTAGACAATCTGCCTTTCATGGTATTCAACTGATTCTGGGATTCCGATGGGGGAAAGGGGGATGTTTTCACTGCAGTAAAAAAGTGTTTGCATGTGAACTTTCGCTTTCTCACAGTGATAATGCCCCACTTGACATCAGATCTGCTTGCAGTACCTGTCTCCATGGAGGCAAACATCACACTCAGGGGTTTTTTCTCACCTTTTTCTGCCAACCTCTTAAGACTATTGTTTGTGCTCATGCTTTGAAGAATAATAGCCCGCCCCCCACCCCGGGGGGGCCCGCCCCCCCCCCCCCCCCCGCCCC
>JAODKC010000041.1:21355165-21383574 GCA_026777985.1 Mormyrops attenuatus
ACCCCTAAAAGCTCAACTCGTCAGAACACTGGCATGCATTCTACGGCAGGGATGCCTTTTTCGGCATAACACCGGCCATCGTTGTCTGTTGTTTCTGTTACACCGAACGGCACTTAATATAGTTAGTTAATGACATCTGTAGTGCCAAGTTATTATGTAACAACAAAAGGGAAACAGATAGCAACACTGTATCAATATAGTGACAGGCTGTATTTCATATTCACCTTTTATGAATAGGCCTACATAGATGTCTGTGTCGTTCCTGTAGGTCCAGGTAAAATATAGGCCTAATGCACACTGCAAATGTTAAATTTTTTTAAAGACTGCATGCAGTTGTCTTATTTGTGATATTAAATAAGGCCTTTCTCTTTAAGACACCAACAGCAGTTTTTTCTCCACAAACACGTCAGAGAAGAGGAAAAGTACGCTATGTAAAAAAAAAAAAAACAATACACCGGCTGTAACACAGAACACACTGAACTAAGTACTACAATGTACAAGAGCATAACGTCTGTCCCCTAGAGGGCAATGTAATTTAAAAAGACCATACCAATATGAAAGAATTTCCCGCACGGGTTACTTTTTTCTCTTTCAAATTCGCAGGTGGACAAGGCAGGAGAGAGTTATGTGTCCTGTTCTAATTACAGTCACAGAGCGTGGGGTCAAAATATGTATTGTTGATGCAGTAATAAAGGACCTGGCATGGGAAGTTTATTCATAAACCGCTCTGAGGAATTAAATGCGTGCACTTTCTGCTGCGATTTAATGTGTTGTAATTATGTAGGAACCGCATGCAGCCCTGCCAGATTACATAATAAATGACATTTCTCGCATTGAAATTACACGACTGCGCTGGAAGTGTGTTTCAGTTCAATCAATCATTTCAGATTCGCCTTTTTCTCCTCCATACTTCCCAATTATCTTAATTTGACTTTAATTTAAACTGAGCATAGGCTCTGTGAGTCAGTAAAGGAATGATTCTTGTATTTCCATCTGTCGACGTTTTCCATTTCCATAGTTCACATCTGTTTTCTTTGCTGTGTTGGGGTCTATTTGGTGGTTTGCGTTTAAATGACATGAATCGCATGATGTTTCCCACATATTATAGGCCTAATTGTTTTACAGATTTTTTTTATTAATAAGCTGTCAGTGCTTTATAGATGTAAAAAGTTCAATGCCTTCATCGAGCGGACCCTTCTGCAGTGGAAAACCAAAGGGAGCTGGAACCGCGCGGTAACTAGCGTCTCTTGGCGGCTCGGCTCCAGTGCAGCTCGGTTCCTATGTGCCAGTGGGAAAGCGCCATTTGACTACACTGACACAATCTCACAGTAAATGCACACGTTAGACTACTGCATTTTTCTTCATTTAAATACCATTACACAACCATAAAATTAAGCAAAACATACGGTTTCTTCACCACATAAAGCTCATTTATATATGATTAATTAAAAAGAAAAGTAACAAAAAGATTTAGAGCTGGTATGTAATTAATGCTGATTTGACGCTCTATACAGACGCTCCTCTACTTACGAACGAGACACGTTCCGAACGGCCGTTCGTAACTTGAAATGTTCGTAAGTCGTTATTCAATATCATTTTAAGGGTATATGCAAGTACAAAGAACTATGATGCTGGGAGTACGCACACTAGGCTGCGCGGCGGGAGTAGCGGCCAGAGGTCGTACTAGGCGGAATTGGAGCGCAGAAAAATAAATTGATGTTGTGGACAGAAAACGGGAGGCCAGTGGACACAATTCGGACTTACAGTCCTCTTCGTTCATATGTCTGAAAGTTCGTAAGTAGAGGAGCGTCTGCAGGTTATATGTAAGACATGTCACGTAGCGGCTGACACCTGTAAAAAGTTGATGTAGATGCTCTAACGTATTTCATCGCACATCTAAAATTAAATTTAAACTACAGCAAATACAAAAAAGGCAAAAAGCTGTAATCCATATTTGCTGGTTTGAATAAAAAACATAAGCCTTATATAAATTATAATTCTTCAGCTTCTGTCATGAAGTGGTCAAAATGATGCACAATGTTTTCAAAATGACAACAAAGAAAAATAATCAGGGATCCGTGTTTCCAAGCACGGTTGCAGATTTTGATGATCGGTCTTACATTTCCCAGTGGCCCTTTTTCATTTTGCATTTTCAGTTCTGAACGTTTTGCATTTCAAAACGGTCACAGCTGGTAGCTTTCTGCTAAAAACAGTAGGTTGGATTTTTTATTTTTTTTTTGGAAATTGGTTGAATCACACCATTTTAACCAAAATGACAACTGTAACTGAAATTATAACTACAGGCGAGTCATCGGATACTAGAGAAATCTGTGGTTTATAAAAAAAAAAAAAAGGCTACTTGAACCCACCTCTTCTATTGAGATTCAATCTTCTGATTGGTTATCTCTCTGAACCAATAATTTTGTGTAAGTAAAAGTTCCACGAGCAAAGACGAAGGGGAGGCAGTGGAATTGGAAAAGCAGGGCTTGTGAGTTATGTGTGACCACCATTGATAATGATAGAAATCAGGGATTAACATTTATGGTTGGTAGTATAATGGTTCAACCAAATGTCCCGTAATCTACAGTCATCCCAAGCGTCCATGTATCTTATACATTGGCTAATATATTGTGGGGCAAATTAGGGGGCAGGGAACACCCTGAACTGGGTACCACTACATCCCAGAGCTGTTTAATGTTCCACCAGCTGGACACTGATTGTGACACACCTCTCAGTCATTGAAATCAGGTGTTTCATTCAGACCCATTGCCACAGATGTATAAAATCAAGCACGTAGCCATGCAGTCAGGTCTACAAACATTTGTGAAAGAATGGGTCACTCTGAAGAGCTCAGTGAATTCAAGCATGATGTTGTCATGGTACGCAGCCTTTGCAATAAATCAGTTTGTGAAACTGCTTCCCTGCTAGATATTCCACTGTCGGCTGTAATTTGGAGTTCCAAACTTCCTCTGGCATTAATCCCAACCGTGACCTTCATGGAATGGGCTTCCAAGGCCAAGCAGCTGCATGCAAGCCTCACATCACCAGCACAATTGTAAGCGTCGAATGATGTAAAGCATGCTGCCACTGGACTCTTGAGCAGTGGAAATGTGTTCTTTGGGGTGAGCAATGTTACCTGCTTCACTGCATTGTGCCAGCTGTAAAGTCTGGTGGAGGGATGATAGTATGGGGTTGGAGTCAGCCCCAAAGTTCCTGTGAAGTGAACTCTTAATGCTTCAGCATACCAAGACATTTTGGACAATTCTATGCTTCCGACTGTGTGGGAACATTTTGGGGAAGGTCCTTTACTGTTCCAGCATGACTGTGCCCCAGTGCACAAAGCAAGGTCCATAAAGACATGGTTGGATGAGTTTGGTGTGGAAGAACTTAACTGGCCCACACAGAGGCCTGACCTCAACCCCAATGAACACCTTTGGGATGAACTAGAGCAGAGATTGCGAGCCAGGCCTTCACATCCGACATCAGTGCTTGACCTCACAAACACTATTCAGGATGAATGGGCAAAAATTCCCATAGACACACTCCATAAAGTTGTGGAAAGCCTTCCCAGAAGAGTGGCAGCTGTTATTGATTCCTATGGATTTAGAATGGGATATCATAAATAATTATTCCTTTAGGCATTCCAATGCTTTTGTCCATATAGTGAATCTCCTAACAATTACCCCCAACATAAATCTGGCATTCAATAATATATGACATACAGGAAATGAGTCTACAGAGAACTTGGCATGGTCTGCTGTCCATAAGCACTCCTTCATCAGTGGTGAAACATTTTAGGCATCAAACACTAGGAGGTGTTGGTGTGACCTTGCAAACCAAGTCGCTGGGTGGGATGGGCAACTTTAGTCTTCAGTTAGGCCATAAAATTTATTAACAGCTATGATGGGGCCAGTCAGATTTGTTGATGGTGGCGGAGGGGATTCTGTCAGATTTGTTGAGCGATTAGCCACTCCTGTATGGGTCCAGCACATACGAGCAATATAAAATTTCACTGTAACCATTTTAAATTGTATTTATGTTGTAATCTAATATCTTGTAGTAAGCAAGCTTGTTCCCACTGTGCCCCGTGGGAAAATCTGTATATATCCCCAGTATGTTTATTGTTATAAATAGTCGTGTTGTGTCCCCAGTTGTCGGGGTTGCCCTTGCCTGTATCATGTGTAAATCCCGTCTGATCCTTGCACGCCCCTATCCATTTAAAAAAAAAAATACCCACAGTGCATGTGCCTTACCATCCTGCGTCAGACCTTCCTGTGGTTTCCTGGCGAGGGTGGGGGTGGGTTGGTGGCCAGGAGTGTAAGTCATGTGATTTCTGTACCCACAGTGAAGGTCCTCGTAGCGGAGGTCACCAAGTCTACTGCAGTCAGACCGTTCTCAAATAAATAGGCACACAGGCCTGTAGGCTATCAAGAATTCAATATATTGCTTGAAAATACCACCAAAATATTGTATGCTGCAGTATAATGTAAAATGCACCCAAGGGAGAAAGAGAATGCGCGATGTGAACTATGCAAATTACACCAGCCGTCTAGTACGCTTGACCGGTATCTCATTTTGCTACCATAATACCGCCCAAGCCTACATCTTACCAGGAGACTTTTAAACGCACATAATACAACGCACAACAGAAAGCGGAAAGGAGTGCAGAAGACAGACGTGGATATTTCTCAATAATGATCGGACTCCAGTTGGCTTCATAAATAACTCATTACTCATATTGAATTCTCATTTCTACCGGATATTCGTCTGCCCTAGTACCATTTCTCCCGGAAACTCTTTCCAGCTCCCCCTAGTGGTCAGGCAGCATGATGCGGTAGTATTTATAGTGGTTATATTTCGTTCATTTATAAAAGATACATTTGATATTTGTGCACAGTGAGCGTGCTGGAAAAAAAGAGGTCAGATACCAGGTACATTAGGTCAGTTGCCCGTTAAATCGCTAATTCTGAGTAATGGCGATTATGCCTCGTGACCCTGTACAGGTTGGAAGATGGATGGTATCTATGATTAAATGTGACGATTTGATGATGATTCATGATTTGAGATTAACGTAAAAAATTAATTTAGCAATGTAAGGTTGACTAATTCCCACATTTATATTTTAGGGCAAGTATGACATGGGTTGAGATCTCACCAAGGTTTCCTGCCTGGTTAAGAACTGATGTTAGCTTTGGTTATTAACCAGAATAGTTACTTGTGCTACCTGTTTATAAACAGGCAAGTTAATAAACAACCTCAGGTTTGGATTTTTTTTTCCCAAAGCACCATTTGATATATCAGTTCTGTTAAATGTAAAGTGTAAGGTTTGCATCAATGTAGTCAAAGTAATTCAGAAATACTGAGAACAGATGTTTGTTCTGATGTGATTTGTTGTATATATTAATCAATGTAATTCTTTGCTAATTGCATAAAGGACTCTACTAATTGTGAATAATGTTTTGAAAAATGTTTTAATGGTTCTTTTACTTGGTGAGATCAATGGATAAACACCGTAAGTAGACATTAGATTATATAGTATGGAAAGCAAAGAATTAATTTAGTTCAGTTACATTAGAGTGTAGCATGGTGTCTCTGTGGGCAGCATCCTGGTCTCAGCTCCAAGTTTGAGGGCTTGATTTCTGCTCTGTCAGTGTCAGGAGTTTGTATCCACACCCTGCATTCATACAGGTTTCTTACCTGAGTTACCTTGATTTACTTCCAAAGTCCAAAGGCATGCAGTTCCCTGAATTGTGCATTGTCCTTAATTTACCTTGCAATGGACTGGCATCCCATCCAGTTGTCCCATGCCCTGTGCATTCTGGGTAAGTTTCAGACTCACCCTGACCCTGTATTGATTAAGTGGTTATGAAAGATGTATGGATTGTAATTTATACTCTCACAAATCAAGGACCTCTTTACACTGACTGCATTAGTCAGTAAACATTCACCTTACTTTAGCAGAAGCTTTTATCCAAAGTGACACACATACACACACACACATATATATACATATAATTTTATTTATTTTAAGAAAGTAATGTCAGATTGGGAACATTCTGTTGATCCTGGGATTCAAACAAACATCCTTCTGATTACAGGTACTGCAGCGTAACCGGTAGAGCCACATACCATCTGACATGCAAACAACGTGGCAAATTCACACGTAAAAGTAGGATTCGAGGCGACAGGTATGGTTACACCAAATTTGCGTCATGCTATATTATTATAATTGCTTTAGAAAGTGAAATGGCGTGAGGCCCCAAGTAAAAGATGATCAGTATAAATGTCAAGCAGGAGGTGAGGGCTGAAATGCAAGCTGGGATTCAGCGGCACAACTGTGCTATTCAGCAAAGCCCCAAGAGTGAGGACTCAGGCCATCGATCTTCGTCAGAGAAACACGTTCTCAGCGTTGGAGGGGGGGGGCTGAGAGGCGCTGATGTGGTGAGGAAGCGGTCCGTGTCCGGCCTGTTAGCCTCCCTTCCCTCCCCTCCCCTCCCAGAGGTCTTCCAGCTGACGCTCACAAAGCCATGTGCCGGAGAAGGTACCCCCCCTCCCAATCTCCACACCCCTCACTATGTCACTGGACCACCCTGAAAAGGAGGCCCACCTGTTCTGATTGTATGTGCTGAAAATGACCGCAGATGAAGCCCCATGGAACTGGAGCAGATCGGAATTGTCAGCGAACTCACTGGAATCACCAGAAATGTGTCCGGGCAACTGGTATCACAGAGCGTCCAATCCTGTCCCGGTCAGAAGCAGATGAATGTCTCGGAATGTCCCCTCCCCTTTCCGGACCACTCTCTGGCCCGGGCTCACCCCCCCCTTTGACCCCGTTTCCGAGATGCGCAAATATCACATTGTCTTGATACATTGTCCTTTTGTTCTGTCCCAGGACACAGCATAGTCACACCAACCGGATATCCCAGCCATACTGAGACTCTCTTTCACCATGTCAGTCAATCAGCTAACCAGTCAACTAATCAGACAATCAATTATTCAGTCAATCACATAAACCTGGATTTGAGGCTATGCATCCTTTCATTGGCCCCCAGCCCATTATCGACTCAGGTCAAAGGTCGTCCCTCATGGCTCTCTCTGTATCAAAAGCCTGGGCTTCCAATCAAAGGAAAATCTTTAACGGCTTCACATGGCCAACATTGCCCATTCATAATACACAGGCCGACGAGTCACTGCCCTGTAAACAGCCTCTTAACAGTATTCAGTTCCGTCACTGCGTCATCGACTACTGCAGGGCCATCTACTTCCAGCCTGTTAATTAAGGATATTACCTCCTGACCCATAAATGGATAAAGGTCTGCCTACTGAACCCATATACAGTCCCCATCTACACCCATTAGCCCATAGAGCTCAGGACTTCCCGAAAATCAATACGATTCATCCGCAAATCCGTTCGATGGCATTATTATGCCGGCATAGAGAAAGTTCAAACAACATCTTAATTAACCATTTACCTCACCTAATCAATATCTTAATCTAAATGTGTAAGCCTGATTAATTAGCATTTACTAGCCAATCTATATTTTACACCCCAAGACCCATGCAAAACATCAGAGATTGTCCATGATAAGTAATTCAAGATGCCATATCTAGTCAATGGTAGCCCTTAATAATGTATTGCAGAGGACCTTTCTCAGTTGTGCTCTTAACGCCTGAGGGGGGGGTGGCAACTGGAAAAATTAGATACAAAGGTCTACTTTACTGAGGAATCCAAATTAAATATTACATGGTACATGTCCCTCCCTCCCCATCAGTCCCAACACCCCTGCCTGTACGGATCTGCCCTGTAAGTCTGAAATATGTCTATAGCTCTATGACTGCATGTCTGATTTGTTTGCAATATTATTTTTTAAATGATTACCTAAACACTCTTTATGCGAAAGGTACAACTTGATTTTAAAGCACCCGCTATCTACCTGACTGTCTAAACTATATTCTTAATATCTCACATAGGGGTGTATATGGGGCGAGACCACATCAGTTGACTGAAAGGTGATTGGCCCCTGGAAGGCCCCTCCCTTGTCATTCACCAAGTGAATCTATATCATTGGCTAATCATAAGGTTAAAAACCTTTAAAAGTAGTATCACCCCTGGTGTCATGTAATCACATAAATCTTTACATTACCAACATAACATAGCATGGCACCAGGCAGACCAAGGCATCGTGAGAACGGAGAGACACAGGGAGATTTACTTGCCAAGGAAATCGCACTCTATATTAACAGTCCTTAAAAGAACTACAAAATGAAAACACAGTGCTGAAACACAAGGTTGTCAGATGCATAGACGGTGGGAGATTTACACATACTAAATACACGCGAGGATCAGACAGGGTCCACATAAGACATGGGCAAACATACATGACAATAGGGAAATGCAACCATTAACATTAACAACAACAACAACAATACAACAAGAGCTATTTACAATTGCACACAGGGCATACTGGGACATGCGCCCCATTTCTCCACCTAGTGGTCATCACAGACATTAGTCACTGAATATCATTATGCATGCCGACTCCTCTGGGTAATACTGGGTGTGCTTAAACTCTTTCTCAAGATGCTGCGTATTTTATACATTCCTTGCAACTGTCAGACGCACCATCCCATTCAAACAGACGCCACCACCTGCCAGCGCACCCCAGATCGTCGTCCCAGAACTTGGACCCCTTCAGAGCAGTAGGCCACTGCTTCTTAGGGAGCTTAAGCCCCCCGTGCCTTGGGAAGAAGGCGGCGAAGAGGAGAAGGAGGTAACGAGGAGACACCCATACACTTATGGCCACAGCACAGGATCAATCCTTTCAGCAGCAAACATCCATTAATCCTCAGAGCCAGAGGTAAAAGCTCACTGCCTGGCACTGGATTGTGAGCCCTGGGGAAGAGCTTAGTATGCGATGAGAAAGCGTGATATTTGGCCGTTGCTCCACTGCTGACATTATGATCCTCTGCTGCAGTGCTTAGCAACCTTTATTTATCCAGGGACCCCCCTGGTCCAGGGTCCCCCCCCACCCCATTCAGGTTTTTTCCCCTGTATGCTTTCTGCAATGAGGACGACAATAGCTAACGTTTATTACTATAGACACATTTTAATTTGGTTGCACTGCCAAACGGTAATTTATAGGTTTCAATCCGCTGCTGCTTTTTAAACTCAGTTTATCACATTGCTCTCGAAACGAAAGGTGAATATCTATGAACGAAAAAACTAAACATTAAAACTTCTTTGGCAAACGGATCTAACATGCGCTTAATAACTGAAAAGACCTTCATTATAAGGTATTAGCCTTGAACAAAATAAAAGAATGCAAATTACGATATTTTTTGACAAAGTTTTAAAACAAAATGAACCAAGTAACAATGATCCCTCACCTTTCCCTCCGTCAGCTTCCCCTGTGAGACGGTAAAGGAACGGTTTGATTTTTGAATTCTGGGATTCTGCGTAATGTCTGCACCAAATCTCTCATGCTGTTTACAGCCAGGAAGGAATACTATTGGTTTCTATTCAAAACCTTTAACAGAGTCCTAATTTTAACGCTAAATAAATGTTTATCGATATAAATGGTATTATGTCATCCTATAGCTCATTTTGAAAATATATCGATAGCAAAGTCATACTTTTTTCTAAGATAGAGTAAATTGCATGCCCCCCACCACCTTGGACATCACTGAGGCCCCCGGGTGAACTGCAGTCCCCCAGTTGGGAACCACTGCATTACTGGATAAGTAGTATGGAAGACGATGGAAGATGATGGATGGATGGATGGACGGATTGATGGATGGATGTTCTGAAATATTTCTTCACTGTTCCAGAGGCCAGGCACCTTATCGTTTAACTTTAATCATTAACTGACAATTAATATCTTTTAGTGAAAAAGAGGTAATTAATATTTCATTCCTCTACACCAGTGCTGGGCTATTTATGGCTTATACTGCTTAAACGTATGGTTCTTAAGACTATTCCTGCTAACAGGTGTTTTTGACATAAGTGGAAATGATAAATGCAAAATGAATACAGTATCCACTATATAAACAACTTTATATGGAATGCTTTACCTTTTGGGAAGCTAGAATGATGATATAATATAATCTACTACTGCTGTCCCATTGTCTGTATTACAACATATTAAAAGTAATCATAAATAGAAATTATACAAATATTGATAATGGTCATCTTTGCAGTAAACATCACATTTAGCTAGTTGATTTGCGAAATGATTAATGTCTATTTCTCACAAATGAGGATTCTTCTGCATTTTTAGTGTTATTCCCAAGCGTTGTGGGAATTGTGAAAGACAAGGCAAGGCTGAAACACGTCTTGGAGAACAAAAGATTTTAATGAAAGATCAATGGATTTATTGGGGCTTAGTTTCTGTGCAACTGGGCAAGTCCAGCATGACGCGTTTCAGTCACTAATCACCTTCTGGTTCACGTTATCTGACTCCGTTTTGGTTAATACTGCAGAATTTCTTGAGAGGGCGGGGTGTCCCATTGCAGGAGACAACATGTCCTACATTGATGTTCAAGGCCTTTTTTACGTTTGTTAATCAAGCCCCCTAATGGCGATTCTTAAAACTGCAAGAAAGTCGCATGACCATCACCATTTTTGTGGGAGTACGTTTTTAAAACAATAGTTTAAGATGATCACTAAACTGAGTTTCCTCACAATCATGATGAGAAGGTCCAGTTCTTGAGAACCACGAAATCCTTGGCTCGTGTCGCCGGATGGAATTTATCTGTAGAGTAATAACCGGGACATGAGATTTATGCTTTAAAATAACGAGACAGTAAATGCCAGGAGATCGGAGATTTCTTGCGGAGCGGAGTTCTCCGCGCCACGTTAACACACAGATAATATAATACTGCATCTGATTAAGGGTTCCTGGACAACATCCCAGACTGCCTTACACAGTTTTGGCCGCCAAAGTTTATTCAAAACGAGCTAGACTAAACGATTTAAATTTAAATTTACTACGCTGAAAAACGCATTCAGAAGGAGACTAAAATATTAAAATCTACCAAACGAAAACATTCATATTTGAATGTCCGTTTTGCAATGTTTTTGCCCTAGCTGGTGGCTTTTTGCCCTTAGGCCTTGCGATGGACAGAGCAAATGATGAAGGGGCGGTTTGGAAGTCATCGCCGTTTTATTTATCGGGAATTTAATTTAATTGCATATTTTCCACCAGTTTCACGGAGTTCTTGCCTGCTTGTCTGATTGTCCACCGCCACCGCTGCGCCCCCGGATTCCTGTTTAGATGCCTTTAATAGAAGTGGACGCGGTCCCATATCTTAAAACGCTCCCGTGAGAAATCGATGCAAAAGCTATTAGACAGAGCGAAACTCGCCCATGTGTCATCCGACTTTTAAAATAAACATTCATGGGCACCGACATATACGAATTACCCTATTTTCACTAGGAAATGGATAACACGTTTTAACACCGTCACATAGCTAGATGAAAATTTTATATGTACCAATTGTGCATTTTTCTTACATTGAAAATGAAATCTTTTTTAAACCATACACTTCATTTGTATTTTGCTTCATGTCTGTGTGTTAGGGAAGTGGTTTTATTCCAAGACAGATGTGATGTCGCAAACATGTCCAAACGCAAAATGAAAGTTACAACCCACCAAAATAAGCTCATTTATAATTATATAAGACATACTTTCGGTGTCTCACAACTATTTCCTTTTTTAAACATAATTCTATATGTTTTCATTTGAGCAATTAGATATCATAGCTTAAGCCAACACAAACAATCAATTCTTCATTTGTCAGTAACACTAGTGTCTGAATATATCACACGAGCATTGAAGGGGGACGTATACTTTAGGCCTCGTTTGCTTAGACGAAATTTCTAATTTGAATTTTACATAAGATGTCCACTAACATTAAAATATTCCGGTTTGCGCAAAATCAATATTTTAGAACACGCACTGATCGAAAAGGAATATGGTTATTATTCACTTAATCTTCATTTTCTTTTACCAATAACAAAGACGGCAACTCTTCAGTAGCGCCAATTAGACTGACGGCTCCACCCTTATGCTGGCTCGAATCCCCATTTTCCGCTCTGGGATCCGTCGTCATCTTACTGTCTGCGCGCTTGGAGCCGGGAGCATGTACTGTATTCTGCCCACCAGCCTCTTATGTCACCGTCTGGTACGGGTCGATACTCATCCAATTTATGAAACTCACCCATCGGGTTCTGCGATAATGAAATTTAGTGCAGTAAAATAAACGAATAATATTTGCAATATAAAGTAGTCACCGAAACTTTAAATCAGTAGTAAATGTCCCGTATACAGCCTTAAAAAAAACCTCACACCGTCTTTTTAAGACCTCACCCAATTAATCAAAATCAAATTTAATGGCGCTTGATATTGGCCCGAACACACCTACCTCCCTTTTGCTCACACAGCAGGGTGCCCACAAAGGAAGACAAACACTCAGGGATTCACAGAAATGAAAGAGACAGGAGTGCATGTGCTATTTTAAGCATGTTATTTAAATACCACGTTCTCTCACTATTGCCGTGCCGGAGACGTCCGCAAAACGCATATCAAGCACCGGGAGTCTGCAGTAGCCGGGCCGGATTTGCAATGCAGGGCAAAATTAATCATGTCTGAGGGCCTGGGGGCCGAGGCGGCGGCATGGAGGTATAGTTGGAGCATCTAACCTCTAACATCCTCTTTGATGTGGTCCTGAGACGCTTTAAACAGACCATCTTCTAACGGTAGAGCCTAACAATGGAGAAGTTTAATAAGATCGCCTTTACGGTCTAATGAATTATGGAAATGTGCAACATGGAGAGTCGGCGCTTCAATACTCTCAAGGCAGGAACATTCACGGTAGCTGCTGATTTACTTTGTTTGCATAACATTGTTTGCCTTCTCTCTGTCTGATTGGGGTTATAAATAAATAAAAGCATAAACCCTGGGACCTAATTTATCCATTTGACCAGTTTACGTTGTGTTTTAATTGACCGCATGTTCTCGGTCTGTGCAGAACATATCGGTTTTAAAAATCTGCATAACGCGCTTAATTATACGTTCCTATTTACCTTCTGGGTAAATAAACTTTCCTTTATTCGTTGCAGGAGACCATGCAAGGTCAATCAAGGCGAAACGAACACCCAGCAAGCACGGAAAAGTTGTTTCGCCCCAATGAAGGCTAGGGTCCCTTGGGAAGAAGGACAAGAAAAAAACCTTTTCGGGGAGAAATGTGATCTGTCTTTCGCAGTCAGGATACAGACAGATAGGCAGAATGGAACAGATGGAGACACAGATAAACACACGTACCCCGCACGCCGTCATTTTCTTTTTTGCTTGCGTATCTAACACACCGGGCGAGCTACCGACAATTTATGTGCAAATAAATTTGCTACAAGTGGAGCAGAAATGATACTACTTATCTTGAGCTCGCTGAAGGCTAGCAGCTTGTATCACGATGTCTTTTTGGCAACGGGAGTGCCTGGAAAGCATTTGCAGTTAATTCGGCACGGCGGAAAGTAAATATTATGAGCGGGTGATCATGTTTGTCACACAAGGGTGACGGCCAAAGACTGGAGCAGAGGACTCGGAGGCTACATTTTGCAATATGTTTTTGCGGCAGAGCACCCAAGACATCATCTGATAATAATTTTGCATTTGACACCAGCAATTTATACGCTGGGCGAGTTTTGGGGGAGTAGTGTTTACCGCGGTCCATTTGCAAAATGTCCACATCCCGCCTGATGTTTCTTAACCGCACAGCCTTCAAAGTTTCCTCCAATTTGCAGAAAAGAGCAGCCTTCTCTGCTTTTATGAAATTTTAGGGGAGAGACGTGATCAAATAATTATTAACAGGCCTATACGCTCAGAATAGGTAAGCGTTTAAGCCTACAAAATGCTCAAAAAAAAAGCCAGCCTTTGATTAGGGCAGTCGATTTAATGAGTCAGCGAGCAGACCTGTTTTTCTAGTGCGAGAGTAAGAAAATTGCCAATTATTTTGCTTTCTCTGTCAGGCAAATGCATTTCAGCCACAGTGAAGGTTCGATATGAAAACACAAACTAAAATTTTGACAGTAAATGTTAACTTGCCGTTAAAAAGTTATATTACGCTACTATGAAAAGCTTTTACAATGCGAAAATGCTATTCAACTTATGAAGTGATGTTACAGTTGTTAATGCCGCTGATTTATTAGGATCTCCCTTGCTATTGTGCTGTTGCAGCTGGTATTACAAAGCGCTTGAACAAAATGCTGTTAGCGGGCGGACACAAACCTTAGCTTATATCAAATTAATTGGAAAAAAATGATAGATGATGTAGGCCTATAGGCCAGCTTATGGAGAATCCAGTTTAACCAAGCTATTCGCGTTTTGAGACATACCTATGCAGAAGTTATACAGAAACTGTTTAACTCGAGCAATGTTCGGTGAAAGACTTTGTAGTGTTAGCAAGTTTATAAATAATTTTGCATAATAATTTAACAAATAAGTAAACGTCTTTCACTAAAATCGGTCTAGTTCTCCTCCGTGACATTGTTTGAAAAGATGAAATATTTTTAAATATTAACTGCTTAAAGTGACAATCAGGAGAAGCAGAAAGAGGGGAAAATTATTCCTACTGATCCATTTTTATATAATACTGCCAAAGCTAAAACTGCTCCCCCATAACATGCTTCCCTGTCTAGTCTGTATCGTCTGTAATGGGACAAAAAAGCAGGTGAAATGTCTTCCTGTTTTACGCTCCTGCCCCCTGATGGCCATTTTCCTCACTGCAGGTGGTCGCACCTGGCTGATGGGCCCTGCTTAGCTTCTGCATATGTATTCATACTAGAGCTCTGTACAGTTATCTTAGCAACAGCCTGCCGTATAAATATGGGATTGCACCAGTTTCCATGTAACTTTGGTGTCTCAGTAGGCAGTACTGTGGAAGGACTGTGCTTGGGATTTTCTCACTAGACTCAGTATCTCTTGGTTACCCATAATGTGCGAGTGTCTGTCCTGCGATAGGCTTGCATCCCGCATGCTTCCTAGGATAGGCTCTGAGCTCACACTGGATATAGAAGATGGGAGGTACACAGCTGAAATGCCCCCCTATGTCATTCTAAGCCATATTGAAAGAGCATATTTTTGTAGAAGGAAATGGACCCAAATTGCCTTAATGGATGATCATTAGCATGCTACAGTCATCCTGCACATCGCCATAGTCATTAGCATACTACAGTCATACTGCACATCACCATGGTGATTGACATACTACAGTCATCCTGCACATCGCCATGGTCATTAGCATACTACAGTCACCCTGCACATCGCCATAGTCATTAGCATACTACAGTCATACTGCACATCACCATGGTGATTGACATACTACAGTCACCCTACACATCGCCATGGTCATTAGCATACTACAGTCACCCTGCACATCGCCATGGTCATTAGCATACTACAGTCATCCTGCACATTGCCATGGTCATTAGCATACTACAATCACCCTGCACATCGCCATGGTCATTACCAGAGAACACATGACACACTTTCTGTGCTACGAAAAAAATCTATATACACAGAGGAGGGTGACGTGCTTATTGAACAGGTGGAGGCTCAGAAGGTTAGGATCTGTGTGGTCAGAAGGTTGTTGGTTCAGATTGCTGCAGGGACTGACTGATCCTGCTTTCTCAGCTGGATGCTATTATGAGTAGAAGCATCTGTTAAATTAGTACATCTTTGGACATTTGCCCCTGCTAACCAAAAACTTAAAGTCACGGGGTAGCTAATGGAAATCTTAATTCATCAAGTGTACGGTGATACTTGCAGTTGCAGGTAATTTCCAGGTATTCTAAAATCACATAAATTGCCTCCCCACCCATAAACTGTATACTTTTCTGTGTCTTCATTCTGACTATTCTACTTCTTTTGTGAACAAAACTGAAAATAATAACTTATAAAGCTACATTCAGGGGGAAAAAAATCGAACAGTACAATACTTGAATCTGCCTGGCCGGAAAAGAGTCTACACTAAATTGAATTTTAAGAAAGAAATATATTTTTCCCATTTTGTATCTGTGACTTCTGTCATGGCTTTTTTTCTCTCAGACAAAATGCACCATAAATAATTGACTGAACCATCCCCAACCTGGCATCATTTTGGATTGGAGATTGCCTGGCGTTATTTTGACAAGATGGATGTTTTTGCTATCAAGTGCCTCTATTAATTCTTTATTTTTTGTTCAGAGAAACCCTTTCACTTTTAACATGTCATATGACAAGGGATTATAACTAGACCCTGACTCCTGGTACTAGATTCTGTGTTCCTGCTTGAAATTCATCAGAAAATTACACCATTCAATTATTCGGCA
Organism: Mormyrops attenuatus; assembly: GCA_026777985.1. Taxonomy (NCBI): domain Eukaryota; kingdom Metazoa; phylum Chordata; class Actinopteri; order Osteoglossiformes; family Mormyridae; genus Mormyrops; species Mormyrops attenuatus. The sequence goes on from JAODKC010000041.1 coordinate 21,371,532, forward strand.
GTCAAAAGTGATCGCCTTTGGAATAGACAGAAAATGTGTGTTGAAATGTACCCACTGCATAAGCAGGGTGGTCTGTGGCTCAGTGGATTACAATGCTCTGCTTGTAAATGGGAGGTTGTTGGTTCGAGCCCCGTGTTTGAAGTATCATTTTTCCCTCAGGCCTTTGACACCCCACTTGTTCCAAGGATCATCTGACCCTGCTTTCTAAATTGCACACAATATACAGCAGGTCCTCCCCCCACTCAGTTTGCAGATTTCCCTGCTCAAACACACCATAATCATCTACTTACCAGGGTAGTAGGTGTGTGTATGCAGGGAAATCCCTCCAGAACTGGGGAACCCTGCTATACAGCATTGAGCCAAAATGTGACCACCGCCATGTAAAGCAAATAATGTTAACTACACTACCAGCCAAAAGTTTGGACACACCAAGCTGCCTACAAAGGAGTGTGGTAGTGTTGCATCACTTGACCTGGCCACCTGACCTAAGCACAATAGAAATGGTTTTGGAGGAGTTTGACCAGAGATTGAAGTGGCCAATGAGTTCTCAGCATACATGTGGGACCTCCTTCAGGACAGCTGGAAAAGTATCCCAGGAGACCACCTTATGAAACTGATGTAATTGGGGTTAAGGGCCTTGTTCAAGGGCCCAATGGTGGGATCACTCTGCTGACCTGCGATCTGTGCCAGACAGGACAGCCTTCATTCACATCTTGCATTGAAAAGCCTTAGCTAACACCCTTCCAGCAGTTCATGGTTTTCCCCTCCTGTGACCACTCTCGGTAGGTTCTCATCATGCCTGACCATGAGCACCCCACAAGCTTTGCTGTTTCTGAAATGCTCCAACCCAGTCATCTGGCCATAACGATGTGGCCCTTGTCAAGGTCACTTAGGTCTTTATCGCTGTCCATTTCCTCTGCAGGCATCACATCAACTATAAGTACCGAATGTTAGCTTACCGTTTAATATATCACAGATCTTGACACGCAGTGTTTTTATAAGACAGTCAACATTATTCACTTCCGATAGGGGTGCTTATAATATTTTGGTTCTACTCTGGTTTTGTACAACAATTAACTGAAATAAGAACCTAAACAGGTTTCTCTGATTCTTCCACACGCAGTGGAAGCCAGAATGAGCCTAAAACGTTCACCCTGTTTTAAGTTGTCACTGGTTTGCAGGATGTAATATCTAAGCACAGTTTGGCTCCATACCATGGAGATGAGGAGGTGGACTGTGAGGACCGGCCCAATCGCGATGCTGAGCAGAACCAGATAATGTCAGGCTATGCGTTAATTGGCGATTTTTATTGATGATTTTCCTCTGCAAGGTTAACAAGGAAGGTGCCAGAACAGGGTCATCAGGTTACACTGGAGAACCGGACTGGGGCACAAGATCCTTCAGGAAGGGGAACAAAAATAAAAATGGTCTGTAATGGGAGCTGGACCTGGCTCCGGGTTTGTATGGGGATTATTCGGCCTAGAATAATCAGGAACGATCAGTTATGCAGCCAGACAGGAATGTGGTACCGACACATTGGACTGATATGAAGAACCTTGGTCAGCTGACCTTCCCTGCTGAGATGGCCATGCCCCAATCTCTATCTTCCCAGATAAGCACGCTCTTGACACTGAGTGGACCTCCTCTCCAAATCTGTCCTTCTATCCATCCATCCATGTTTATGCCTTTTATCCTGTACCTGTATACACACTTTAGTACACGCATTGTAATGCACACTACTACTGTCTATTCCATACCATGGCATAATCCTTTTGAGTAGGAACCTCTCCTAGTTCCACCATTGCAGTCAGTACACATATGCATAGATGTATTTTAACTTGTTACCAGAGGTAGATAGTTCAGTTCCAGAAAGTAAAAATCCAGACCAAGATTTCGTTTCAACCAACCACTTGAGTATACTGTACAAACTCGCAGTCACAGAGTACTCAGCTGTTTGGTTGAAACAAAATTCTGGTCTGGATTTTTGCCTTCTGGACCTGAACTATCCACCTATGCTTCTTACATTGCACATCCTTTTATTTGCAGTTTTCTTGTTTGTAGTTTATGTTTTTATATATCTTTTATCTTGTGTTCTGTATATATTTTTCTATACTTTTTATTAGATTGGCATTATGCTGACACCTGCACTAAGAGGAATTCCTTATTTACTGGGTGCTTAGCAAATAATACAAGATTCTGAATCTGATTATCATTCCCAACCTTTAGACGACCAAGGGTGCTCAATCAGTGGGACAGATTTAATTTGTTTGAACATATATATCATGCCATGGATGACTGGAATACTTGCTGTGGATTGCGAGTTGGGAACCCCTACTGTACTGGGTCAGACTGAGCCTAGAGCCTATCCCAGGAGGCCCAGGACTCAAATCAAGCTAAACCTGCCCCCCCTCCCCCATGGACAGCAAAGACCACATACCCACAATGCAGAATAGGGGAGAATATTTTAACATATTCAAAATCAGGACACTTCAGCGTCCCATATTCAAAGAAATGATGAACAAAACCAGTTAAACTTAATTTGTTTTTTAAAAATTAAGCTGTAAAATTCACTGATCTGTTTACATCCAATGTAATTTAAAGGTGTGAAATGAAATCTGATGGTTCAGTATTAGCCGGGGAATTGATGTACAGAGACGGCACTTAATTTAATTCTGGTCGCTGTTGCATGTCCTGCCTGGAGCGGACATTCATTATCGGAGATTCGGCGCTTCTCTCGACCCGTCTCTGCGTCCTTTCCGCTTCGCTGTGGAGACACATTAATTCGAGAGCCCCTTAGTCTGGCTCCCATCGCTTTGTCTTACACCAAAATTATCCAAAAAGACGTCTTTCTTAGAAATGCTGTCGGGGAATCGCCTCTGAAGGATCTGGGCTGGACGTCGGTTGAGCAGCACACCTCCGTTCGGTTTTCCGATGAGCAGCGTTCCTGTTCCAGGCTGGGAGTGCGGCACAATTAAAACAAGCTGCTCGTGTAGAGGCCGCCTCAGCCGGCGTGTGACCGGAATGCCAACGCAGGCCTCTCTCGACATGATCCCTCCCGTGCTGAACACAAGGGGCGGCTGCGGTGGCAGCAGACGGATATATCTTTGAAATGGATTCTGTCACCTCTCGCCAAATGAATGAATTTCATGAAAGCGACCCGCCAGAGAACGTTCTGGAAGGTAGCAGGGATGTCTGGGGAAGGCTCGGCCAACATTCAGATCCAAACCCACGTCACTGTCATCGCTCTTAGGCTTCATCATGTTTATACTTTTCTTTCATGTGTTTGCCACTCGAAAGATGACAAAATCGATTGTGCCAGTCGCTCCATGGGATGTTGTCATGGTAATGGCATTAAATTACACGGATAACGGCCACAAGAGGAAATGTCGCATAATATAATGTAATTTTAATTAGTTATAATGCACAGGAGGCAATCTGTGACCTGGGGTACTTGTCATGTCTTTAACTACGTTATTTGTTATGGACTAATTATTACTAATTCTGACACCCTGCTGCTGGAATGATAATAAACAAAAAAGCAGCTTTTGCAGCCAGGATTTGCCCTGATTTAGGTACTTTTAATTGTTTGTTTTAATTGACTCATTTTTGAAAGATGTGTTACATCCAGATGTCCGCAGCAGCCCCTACTCCTGCTACGACGCATTAGAGATGGAGCGCGAGACGGCTCTTTGCACATAAAATGCGCCGTGAGCCCCGCAGCGGTATTTCGGCGCACTGCTGCTCGTCAGTCACCTTGGATTGACTCCATCAGCGGCTGACGAGCCTCGGGACCAAGTTTCGACCTGAGATGTAAAATCTGAGCCTTGGGAAGTGAGCCCCGGCAAGCGGAGACATGTAGAAACAGGCAGCAATAGCAGCGACAGCTCCTAGGCCTTATAAATCCAGTCTGATGTGTTTTCGTCGCCCAAGGTTCAGTGCTCCATCACCAGGCTCCATCACCAGCGTGGACTGTGGGACTTCTCTCTCAGGCCAGTGTTTAACGGCAGCATCACCATGGCGATAGGAGCAGAAAATCCGTTGACGTGATTAGCGCTAATTCTCAGTTAGTCAGGGCTATACACAAGGCGAGGATATTTACGTCCTTTGTCACATGACACACCCCAGACAGCGTGGCAGACCACTATGAAAATAAGCTGTGGAGGTGAAAAGGGAAATAATCCGCAGGCCGCAGGGATAGACGGCTGGAAATGGAGGCGCAGGAGAAATGGAGGCAGATGATGGGTTTGATGCTACAAAAGGCCTGCGCATTTCACAGAGAGCCTCCATGCTTCTAACTGTGATTCCACTAACAGCACTACAAGGGAGTCTGCTGAAAACACGTTTAAACATTTTTTACAATGGTCTCCTTCAAACAGGTAGTAATCAGAAAAGGGTAATAACAGAGTGACTGTCAGAATGACTCTCAAGAATGTGTTCTGGTACATGTAACGTGAAGACCAAAACCAAGATGGCTGAGGGTGCAGACGCCCCAGGGAGAGGCAAAGTCATGCGATGAGCTCCGCACCCACCTGTCATTAAGTTATAAAGCTGCACTTTTTTTCCCCCTCTGCCCCTGACAGATAGACCTTTTATTTCCTGTTCCTCCCCTTGGCTAAAGCCCGCTTTTGGTGTTGCTTCACCCCCATCACTATAAGAGTCCCACCCCCCATATCACATGGATTGATCGGAACTGAACTGAAATTATGCTTTACTTGCACAACTCTGAGTACAGGTACATTTTAACAGTTCTTTTTACATATCATATCTGCTCTCGTGGAGCTCAGCACCTGAGTTATTAAGCTGGCACCTTTTTGGGAGGTTATGGGACTTGCTCAAACACCCAACAGAGATGCGTCTGTTATGCAGAGGATGGGTCTCAAACCAACAACCTTCTGCTCACAGACACAGAGGCCTAGCTCACTCAGCCATACACCACACCCCAATGTTCTACATAGCTGACTCCTCTTGCAAGCCAGCAGCACTTCTGAAAGTTAACTCCATGCCTGAATCGCCTCCCCATTTATCAGACGCCCACTGAACGAGGCCCCTGATATTGAGTGACCTTCTTTCCTTAAGGACTATTAGTGCTAATCAATGCCTCAGATAAAACTGAAATTAAACCAGCCTGCCTCCCCTTGCTCTCTCCCTCTTATGAGATTTCTGACTGGGCATCTTGTCAGCTCTCTTCCTGCAGTGTGTTTCTGTAATAGCTGTTCATCCTGAACTAGGAAAAGCGCCCATGGCAAAATGAATAGATAAATGGATTGATGTTTTTCGGGACTATAAATTGAGGTCCATTGTAGTCTTCTGAACGTTACTTAGAAATGTTTAAAAATTGAATTAAATATGCCAAAGCGGTTCACCAGTTCCATGCTGTTTTATCGGTCTCTGTTGTTGTTCGGAGTGTCTAACTTCTTGTGTAGATAGGATTCTTATATTTTACATCATATATTCTGTAATACATAAAAATCTAACAACACAGTACGTTTTAACAAAATATTAAACATAAGAAGTACTCAAGAATACTGAAAGTGTCCCTAACTCATGGATTTCTCAAAATGGTTGCCATTCATCTGGAAAACATCTTCACAAACATGTGACAATTGGCTAGCAAGTTTTGACAGGAAATCGATTGACGGGGGTTCCCAGCTCTCCCTCAAAAATCTCCAGATGTGCTTTGTGCTTGCTGGTCGCTTTGCTTTGACTCTACATGTTCTGTGTGGTTGATGCCTGGACAGGCCTGATTATTACTTACAGTGTCTCTCTCACTTTTCTTCTTCACCTGATACTTCTTGCAGTGTGGTTGTTCACTTTTTGGTCGTTATCTCACTGGAGAATGAAGAACTTCCCAATCAGCCATGAACCTGATGGGTTGACATGACATTTGGATCACCTTGGATTTCTTGAAGATAAGTGACTCTGTCACCAGCAAAGCAATCCATCCATCCATCCATCCATCCATCCATCCATCCATCCATCCATCCATTCATCCATCCATGCATCCATCCATTTCCTGTAACCGCTTGTGCAATTCAGGGTCGCAGGGGTCCGGAGCCTATCCCAGAGGCTACGGATGCAAGATAGGTAACAACCCAGGATGGGGCGCCAACCCATCACAGAGGAGCAGGAATCATTTTTAATATACAATCACACAACTGTGCATGTGTTCATGCTGATTTTAGAACATGGGATAATCCACAGGACCAACTTAATGAAAAATGCAAGCTAAACAACTAGGGTGATCAGATTAGATAGATAGATAGATAGATAGTAAGTAGGTGATGATATTTTACACAATAATTTGCTCAGATCCTATTGCATTTTTGCCTTTAAAGCAGATGAAAGTTGAACCTCAGTTTATGTGTGAGTTTCTTCATTTATATACATAAGTTTCTGTGTTTATATACCTCTATCAGTCAAGGTCTGCAAGCCCGTCTGCTGGTCTCAATGCACATCAAAGAGCTTCAGGCTTTTTTTTCCTGCAAGTTTATGGTACCGGGCACATCATTGTCACGTTGGACTGTAACTCCGCAGTGGACATAACCATTAGGTGAATGTTTCATGCCGACCCTGTCGCGCATCCCAGGGCTGGAACAAAAGAAAAAAGTGCCATTTAAAGTACAAAGAACGACAAGTTGGCGGGGCTGTTTTCCAGCACTTGACCTCAAAGAAACGGATCCCTTTCTGAAGACTTCAGAGCCTGCTTTGATTGTGTGCTATTCTTAATGGCTGTCTTTTCTGCTCATTTTGCCTTGTGTGAGTCCCCAGCCCGGATCAAGCATCACAGCTGATAACTGGCTTTCTCTGAATGTCCAAAAATAGCCCTGATTATGCGGCGCTGGCCAGTTGGCATTTTGGGTACCAGAGAGCCAGCTGTGCATACCGTCCTCATAGCTGGATGTTCGCCAAAACGGACATTGAGCACTTCACACCTAAAAGCTTTGTGTCGTCTTCTGTAAACACCAAACGCATGAGCTGACAGTAAATGACGTAGCTGCAGCCGATTATCACATAACTACTATTCTTCATACATCAGTAGCCAATCTCAATGCTAGAAAAAATATCAAACACAAATCCTTGTGAGATTTGGTAGGATCTTCGGTGTTCCAGTTTTAGGCTGGTTAACTGTGTCACCAGCCCTGCATCTTCACTACACGTGCATCTCAAAGTCTTCTTTGTTCTTGTCTGGTCAGACAAAGGCAGGTGACCCCGGTTACAGACTTTTGTTTGGCAAATGGGGAGTATGTGCGTGTGCCCTTTGTTAAAATCGTCCCCTCCTGGTAAGCTTCTGCACACCTGTGTCCTGAGCACCGAGGACCTGGGTTGGTTAATTGCTTCTGGCCCCGCCCACAGGATGCCATCAACCAACTGGAGAGAGAAAAACTTAGAGCACCCCCTTGCCTTGCAGCTCTGTGCATATCTGTGGTCATCTGTACTCTGTGATTATCTATGCTCATCTATGCTCTGTGATTATCTGTGCTCTGTGCGCACATGTATTTAGACTGACCTGCCTGGGCACAGGTTTTATTCAAGAAAGTTCCTTGGATATCTATACCTGTTGCCTGGGGTTGGGGTCATCTGTGGTCAGATCCACCCCTGCACATTGCCAGAAGTTGGCTGTGTCGCCACACTAGACTAGAGGCGGGTACTACCTCTGCGTTTTATCTTCAGGTAGGCAGGGTAGTGTAGACAGGCAGTCTGGTTGTATTTTATTCTCTTTTCCTGAAGTCAGTGAGTTGAAAAGAAGAATTTAAACTTTAGAGAAGAAAGGTTCTTTTGTACTGTTATTATTTTCTTTGATGCCGCCTGCAATCCACTTGGGCTCGGGGATGGTTACAGCATATTTACAATATTACAAAATATTGTAAATATGCTGTAAATCTCCATTAGGTGGCATTACATCAGGCCATACTGTATATGTCACTTCCGCCTTGCATTTTGTTTGCTTTCCTATCCCCTTCGTCATGTTACATGTAACACCCCATGTCTGGTTCCTGGTCTCCCAAGCACTCGGGACCAAACAGACTGAACAAAAGCGAAATGACTGACGCACTGGATGATAAGTGGACTCAACACCCCATTCAGCAAGCAGGGTGAGTGAAAGGGCTTTTCTATAATACCTGAATTTTCTGAGACACTGAATAAAGGAGACCTATTATGCCCAGTCAGTTGGATTGATTACCCAGGAAACATTTGAACCCTTTAATTCTGAAGTTACCAGTTTCACAGGAGGCTGAGAGATGTTAGAATCATATAATACATTAATGCAATTACCTCCTGACCATTCAGAACCAAGAAATCTATTTTGCTTGTTTCTCTAATGCTGGATCACAGGAGACTATGTTGAGAAAGAGAGGGCATGAAAAGATCGGCAGCTAGGATGGCATGCGTGGGATGATACTAGCTGTGGTCGACTAGTCTCAGGTGCTGGAGTTAGATTCCAATCGCCCTGGGGGTGTGGGTTCGAATCCCACCACTGCTCGCCATTCTACTGATTTTCCTCTGGGGTCAGTAATGTTTATTTTCTCATATACATACCAGTTCACGTAAAGCACATCTTTGGATGGTGAAAGAAATCCAGAGGACAATGATGAGCAGTAATGAAATCTCTCCACACACTTCTGTGGAATTAAATCTGACACACTTAAGGTGGCAGACCTCAGTGGTAAATCACTGTATTTTCACCTTTAGTGTCATTTTATTTGACGTACTGTTCTTTCATTGCTGAAGTGGTGGCGTGTCTTTCTGCGTGCAGATTTTGCATTTCCCCCCATGTGCAGATTCCTTCTGGGCCCTCAGATTTCCTCCCCAAATCTGGAAAAAACCGCAGTCAGGTGATACAGTGTCTCAGAAATGTCCCTTAGTGTAGCAGTGTCAGGCATCTCATCCAGGGTGTCCCCTGCAATGAACTGGCATCCCATCCAGGGTGTCCCCATCCCACTGCCTTGTGTTTCCTGGGACAGGCTCCAGACTGACTTGGCTCCATACTGGGTAAGTGGTTATGAAACAGGATGGATATTAATAATATAAGAGTAGTACCGGTCCAAGCTGAGGTAGCGCCCTAGGTGAGCATCTTCACTGACGCCCCCCATTGGAGGCAAAGTGAAATTGGCTAGCAAGTTGGCACCCCCTCAGAAGTTGGCGCCCTAGGCAGCCGCCTATGTCGCTTATGGGGTTGACCAGCCCTGGATTTTATAAGGCAAATCCATTAACTATATGAATATTAGTTCATATTGCAATTTGGCCAAATGTCAAATAAGGATAAAATCTCTAGGCTAAATATTTAACCCAAATTGCTTCAGGAAACATCCGCCTTACCTAAATGGGTCAAATTATCCTGGAAAATATGTGATTAATTTGATTTTGAAGCATATAATTACGCATTTTATGTGTTATTATCGGCAATTAGATGTCTCTAAATCAAATCAATTACTTCTATTACATTATTACAGAATTAATTATTAGTTGGGAGGTGTTTTATTATTTGTAAGACAATTTCATAATGTCAATGCAGATTACATGACGACACCTCTACCCCACACATTTACACGGTGAGTACGCCGCAGGACGCTGTATCTCCGCCCGCCCGGCAGCGGTTCGGGCGATCAAGGTATACAGGGGAGGGGATTGAAGGCGCCGCGTTTCCGGCAGCTCGCCCCCCTTCCCCCCTCATCCCCCTCTCCCCCAGATGACAGCGATCCGGGCGGAGAGGAGTCGCTAGTAAGTCAGTTTCACACAGCCCAGTTCGTGGAGCGTCGGGTCGCTTTGAACGCCGCCGGGTTGCACCTCGCAAGCATGGCGGGCCGTTTCTGAAGGCGACCGCGGACGGATCGTCTCTCGCACCCTCCATGGCTGTGGACGGTAAGGGCATGTTTCCTTAATCGCTCATTTATCGGACAAAAAAAATTCCAGGAAACGCTGGGTGGAAATGGACGTTAAGGCGACGCCGCATGGCAATGCCAAGTGAAGAAATAAATAACGATAAGAAAATAATAATTGTAAAACAGAGCGCGTGTATTAGTTATATTACAATAGTTATATTATAACAGCAGCAGTCACAATAATGATGCAGCCCTCGGTAGACTGTGCACTATAACCTATGGTTTGTTACAATAGAAAATACAACGGCTTGAGTATGTAATTATATGACAGAATTAGTCGGGATATGGGTTCACTTGTAGTTTAATGGCAACCCTAGAAAGTTATTAAATTTTGCTGTCATGCAGATTTTAAAATAACATCCAGCTGGGACATTTTTCATATTGTCAGCGTTGGACCCGCGCGGTATCATTGCTTGTGTTGGGGACGCTTTACTGTCGGCATTTCTTACCCTTCACCGAGACCCAGGAATTTAAGCACCACTGGAATAAATACAGTCTATACGTGCCTAGAAGTTGGTTAGCCGTGATTTTACCAGACAAGGTTTTATTATTATTTTTTTAGTTTTGCCCGACTTTGATCGTTGCCGAGCCGGAATGACCACGAAGTCTTTATGCCTATAGCTGGTAAATTCGGTGAAAGTGTCAGAGACTTAAGAGACGGACGGAAATGTCAGGTATCGGGAATACAGAAGCGGTGTATTGCCGGGAAAAGCAAAATAGGACCGCGGCTTCCGATCAGCATCTTCTGACTTAGTTCACAGAGACGTGGTGCTGAAATGGAAAGCGGCGCGTGTAGCCGCCCTGCTGGGGCTATCAGTCTAACGTAACATTGTAACATTGTAACATTTCCTACGTAGCATTTTAATAAAAACTAACGCCCCTCTTTCCTTTAAATAGGCTAACATCATTGACTTTCAACATTTGCTACAAAATAGACACGTATTCGTGTCCAGTTTGTTAGTTTTGAGTGCAACCTTGGAACAAAGGTACAGTGTGACAAACTGAATGGAAAGCAGGATACAGGATAATACTGTTACAAGAAAATTATAAACAACACAGGGACAGATTTACGTGGTTTTACATATATAAGGTTTATACGTGGTTATTACACGACTAATAAATGTGAAATATGATCACCTCCGTGGGTGGTGTAGTGTTTCATATCGTATAAACTAGACCCGCAGTACCTATGGTTTAAAACGAAGCACGGGACTTTACAGAAGTTTATGTCAAAGGCTTGTTGAACAATAACCAACATAAAAATGGGTATTTTCAACTCCGATGTACAGATAACGAAATCCTTCAATAAATCAAGCTAAGCAAATCAATTATTTCCGTCATACCTTTCATGATATATTCATATATGATATCCTAACATTTTTATAATGTTTCCTTGGGCGATTGTGTAGTTCATGTTGTTTTTCTGTCTCTCTGTTTAAAAAAAAAGAAACCGTCAGATAATTTCTAAATCAATGGCGCTTTAAAACAATTTTCTAATGTGAAACACAGGCTGCATCTTTGCAGCCCAGTGAAGGGCGGACGCAGTCTTTTCATCCCCGAAACCTGACCTTTTTATTTGCTTTTAAACCGCTCTCTTTCCTTCCCCAAAGCCAGCGTGGGGTGACAGCAGTGCCCAGCTGCGACGCTGAGAGCTCAGCTGCCTTTAAGTGGCCCTTTTTCACACGGCGGGCAGGCGTAAGCGAGCGCAGCGGGCTGCGACGAGCCGGCCAGCGCGGCCATGGGGCTCCGTCCGGCACGCATCGCCTGCTTCGGCTCCCGCTGATGTCGCTGCACTTTGAGTCCTGTCAGTCGCAGGCACAGGGCGCAGGGCACAGGGCACAGGGCAGGGGACATTCTGGATAGAGTGTCCATCCATTACAGGCATCGCAGGAGACTTTAGCCACTGACAGAACATGCTGCAGTCAGTCACATTTAGGCTACCCTTAATCACATTGTTAATTTGCCATTTATACACACTCAATGTGCACTTATCAGTCATCTTAAACTGTGCCCATACGGCTCACAGAAAATATGTGCCCCCTTAAAGTCTCCTGAAGGAATGTATCCAGAGTGACCTTGCCGCGCCCTAATGGCGCTAACCCTGTGATCAGCTCGCCAGGTCTGGCTGAGGAACTCTCTGTGGGGGGGGGGGGGGGGGGGGG
>JAODKC010000041.1:21390583-21404879 GCA_026777985.1 Mormyrops attenuatus
TAGCTCGTGTGTATTTTTCAAAGCTAAACCCCCCCCCCCCCCCCGCTCCACTCCCAGAATGACTTACATCATCAGTACCAGAGTGTAACCAAGGTGTAAGTTGATGGATTAAGTTGATGGACCTGTATTAGATGGGTGGATGGATAGATACTTCATTAATCCAGAAGGAAATGTCAGGTTATATACATAATAATTACATACCCCAAAAGTGATTATTAAGTAATAAGACATTGTAAATACTAAGCAAATGAAATTTTTATACGTGATCTGCAGGCTAGCCAGTGTATAATTGAAACCATTTGACAGAGAACCTTTTGAGGACATTCCTACTTTGAATCGTAAGCGTGTTTGATCTAATAAACATTGCATGAGGTACAGGGTGAAACAAACATTTTCATAGCAGATATTTTATTTGTTCAGTTTTAGAATGTTTATAAAAGTCACCGGGAAGTCTACTGGGCTTGTGCACATTCAGCAGACTGTGGGGTGCTGCTAAGGTTTTTATGAATCTTATTGATTCAGAGGATTAATGAGTGTTTCTCTGTTTAAATAACAGAGCCACTGGGCTATAATATATTATGAGTAATGGAGAACTGCGGTACAGGAGGGGCATTTAAAATCATGAATTATTAATTAGGCCTGATTATTTATTGGATAATGGAATGATGTGGGGCTGGGCTTTTGTTATAAATGCTCCTCGGATTGGCAATGTTAGATAGCAATGACAGCTGGTGAACTTAAGCCTCTGTGTGAGTTTTGGACTCAAACATCTTGGATTTGGTGTTCATTTTGCATGTTAGTCAATGTTGTCTGTTGTAAACAAATCCCTAATTGGGCAGTAATAGTAATGTCACTGTCACGTTGATCCGCAGTAGCACTGTGGGGGGGGGGGAAAGTAATTATACTGATTCATAATGGTACCCCCTTGTCGCAGTTTTTCCCAAAATCCTGACGGCGCTTTGGGGAGTCGCTGCCCTTTTCAGGACTGAAGGATGAGGTCCATTATGCGGTGCTGCTCGGATCAGTGGTGCTGGATCGACAGGACGGCAGGGGTGACAGGTTTAACGGGGACAGCACTGAGGGAACGTGGGTGGGATGACTTGGCACACAGAGCGACGGTCAGGGGCATGTGACTCTCCGGTCACCGTGGCTGGGGATCTTCTGAGCCCGGCCGTACCATCTGCCTCCCTGCTCCTTATCGCCGCCCCGGAGGAAGGGCGTTTCTCAGCAGAATGCTAACCTCAACCCCCCCACCCTTCCACCCTGTCGCCCTGCAGTGAGGATGAGCACACTCTGTCCCCTCGAAGATGCCCCCGTGCCGGGTATTTTTATCCATCCTTGAACCCTCCTTCTCTTCCTCCTGATGTGTTTTTCTTTTTTGCTTTGGACCTGGTAGCTTGATAGTTTGACAATGGTGCCATGATGGTGGCAGACATTGTGACATGCCAGGGGCCTGTATCTCGCTGGAGCGGGGAGCCCCAGAGAGGACCCTTATCACTCCCCTTGCTTTTTCTCAGGATCCCTCATCGCTCACCGCCCGGTAATTTGCGCTGATTGCCAGTGACGGATGAGTCAGTGCTAATTTGAGATTAACACATGCTTCCTTGATGTGGTTTAATGGTTTTGGAAAGTTCTCAGTAACCATGGCCACAGACTGCTGGGAGAATAGAGCTCTTAACTGGATGACAGGGAACAGCAATGTCTACCTGAATCTTCATGTAAGCCTCACATCCCATCCAGCATGGGCTTGATGCTGCTATGGGGCCTGGGAAATGCTTCAGGGCCTGGCACCTTGACCGGGAAAAGTGGTTAGAAGACAGATGGGTGGATGGATGGATGGATGGATGGATGGATGGCCAGATGTCCTTCAACATTCCTTCAAGGTCTTTTACTGTGAAGAAATAAAACTCAGAATCCAAAACAGGTGACAGATCACCAGAACCAAAACAAAAACATTTTCCACTCCAATATGAGAGATGTGCTACTTAGCAGATGGGCTGGTTCGATGGAAACACTGAAGAACATCGAAAGGGATGGCCTCTTCTGAAGCAGCTGCTAATGCGGACATATCGGGCTGGTCTGACGGCCTCTCCTTTTAGGAGACTCACTCTGTAGGGCACAACCTTATGATATGTCCATCACACCCAGGTGCACGATGTTTGCCACTAAAGGAATGCAGTAATCTGAGCCACCAAGACTCCTGGTCAGGTGACATCTGAGCCACCAAGACTCCTGGTCAGGTGACATCTGAGCCATCCAATCCTCACACAGAGTTTTGTCCTGCATCAGCATCTGTTAAATAAAGAAGCTTTGGGTTGCTCTCTCTAATCCACTGGCTCCCTTGAAGCCTTTACAGGCAGCAGTAGTGTTTACCACCACAGTTTGGGGCCCCCTGTTGGCTGCAAACAGTCACTACACTAGGGAAGTGGGGGTTGGGGGGGCGCAAGTGACTTTTTGCGTGGGGTCCCAGAAATGACAAACTCGCCCCTCTTTACAGACGCATAGTCAAGACCAGTCACATTCCCTTGTTATGGCAAAATCTTATTACCTCACATTAATTCTTAATCAGTACGGATGGGAAAATAAACATATTTACAATTACAGCTAAATGTTTTCATTTTTGATTTATGTTTAATCAGAGAGCTGATTTCTCAAAGGAAAGCTGTCAAAGTTTTACAAGAATCTGAGCCATATTAAATATGCGTAATTAGCCTGGTACGTGTATAAATAATGACGACAGGAAGGATGGGAAGCGAGCGGCTAGTCCCACACACTGCCCGAAAGATGAATTCGGGGTGTAATTAATGCTCAGGTTGCTGTTTTGACTGTGTTCAGGTGGGCTGCCTGGAGTCACAGGAAGAGGCGGGGCCGTTTGAAAGGCGGCCTCTGTGGAATTGCGTTAGGGGCTATTTTGGTTTCCGTGGGAACCGGAGTCACACTTAGATGCATCCCCGGGCATTCCGCCTCGCATTTCAAACATACGATCACCCGGCGCCCTTAAACGGTACACCCCCTTCCCCTGCACCTCAGGGTGTCTGAATTAATGGGGTGCTTGCACCTACACCGTCCATCTCTGAAGCCTCTGCTCCTGTGCATGATACAACATGGAGTAAGTCTCATTTGGAGATGTTCATCCTGGCTGGAACAGCTTGACGTCCGTAGATACCTGGAACAGGCATCTGTAAGATGACCACGGAGGGGGCTTGATCTGAAGACGTGGCGAGAGGCCCAACATTTCTGAAGCAGACGTTGAAAACAAACTGTAAATACATGCATGAGGAGGCGCTTTTCTGTGGAAACTGGCCCGGTTTAATGATTCTAACGCGATCATAAGCGCCGCTGTCACCTCGACCCCCGCAGCGATGAGATCACTCGTGCCACCCCCCCACTGCCGTTTGGTTTTTTTTCCGACAGCTCCTGTGCTTCGCCCACCAGCGCGGTGCAATCCTTTCTGGCACGTCAGCCTCCGGCACGTTAACGGTAGAGAACAGCCAGCGGGCAGAGAAAGTGAAGGTTATTCTCCCACGAAGCATGGAGGCGTGGCAGCCTGAAAGCCGCGGAACAGCGAACGGGCGTCCCAGGGTCGTCAGCCCTCCCCCCCACCCGCTGTAGGGTATAGGGAGGGCGCTACTGTCCCGGGAATGTACATTCCTGGTCGTACAACATGCCAATCGATAGTTTGCACCCATGGTGACATTGAAGAGTGTAACTTTTGCCTCTCACAGGAGCCAGAAATAATCATGGTACTGGGGGCGGGTTTCCCGTCATCTCCCTGCCCGCATTTCTGAAGGCTGTCTGCGGTCGGCAGCTGGCCTTCGCAGAACGGGCCTGGACTTTCGCATGGAGCCACCGTCTGCTGTACCCGGGGCTACTTTCTGCATGTTTACTTTTCTTCCAGATTTCTTCCTGCCCTCTTCTGTTGCTTGTTCCCCCTCCAGCCCACCCCTTATCCATCCCTCCTGCCCTTAGAAAGCACTCTAATCCCTGCATGAAGATCACTGACCAGCCCCAATCAGGTGGCTCTATTAGCTATCCTGACCAGAGATTTTGATATATGCATGTATGTGAGGATCATCTCTCACACCTTGTCTCAACTATCCTTATTGGCTCAGATCTCCACTTTGTCTCAGCTCTACTCATTGGCTCAGATCTCCCCCTTGTCTCAGCTGTCCCCATTGGCTCAGATCTTCCCGTTGGCACGACTGTCTCCATTTGGCTTAGTTTATTCCGTCAGCTCAGCTCTCTGATTTGTCTTAGTTGTTCCCACTGGCTTGAATCTCCCCCTTGTCTCAGCTGGCCCCATTGGCTCAGATCCCCATCCTTTGTCTTAGCTGTCTCAGTAGGCTCAGCTCCTCCTGTTCACTCAGTTGTACCAATTTAGCTTAACTCTGTCTGTTGTCTCAGCTCTCCGCATTATTTTAGCTATCCCCATTGGCTGGGCTATCCGCATTGTCTTAGCTCTCCCCATCTGTTGGGCTATCCCCATTGTCTTAGCTCTCCCCATCGGCTGGGCTATCCCCATTGTCTTAGCTCTCCCCATTAGCTGGGCTATCCCCATTGTTTTAGCTCTCCCCATTGGCTGGGCTATCCCCATTGTCTTAGCTCTCCCCATTAGCTGGGCTATCCCCATTGTCTTAGCTCTCCCCATTGGCTCAACTCTCTCCATTGTCATTTTTAAATTAGATAACTTTATATTTTTTTCCCATTGTAGAAAATAGGCCTCACATGATTCTCCATGGCAATTTGTAGGCAATCCTAGCCTGAGCACATCAGTGGGAGAGAAATATTAAATAATATTCTTGAGCAAGGATGAGAGTTTCCCCTTTTCCAAAGAGATGGACTTTGGTTGTGTTCCACAATTAACCCTAGTGGTTGTTTAACAAGGATTTAATGCTTAACTGAACTCAAGTGTTTTATAACCATGCAAGTATAGGCTCAGCAGAAAAGCAGAGTTTGAAAAAAGCTGCTTTGAACAAAGCCTTTACAAAGCTTTCTGAAGGGGTACAGAGAAGGTGGCTTGCTGCATATACAGTAAATACGGTTCTTCCCCTGTTTGTAATGACCTTCCCACAGAGTACATAAGTGTCTTTCCGAACCTGGCCCTAAGTGGGGATGCGGACCAGCCGTCTTTGGCTCAGAAGCTGAGATCTATGTGCCCGAATGTCAGATAAATGGAGGATCGATTGCACAACGGGTGGCTGTTGTACCTTAGAGTGAAGCGTGTAACCTGAGCTCCCTTACTGAGAGATCCGTCTTAAACTGAAGAAGTATAAGCCTTATAGGAGAAGTCATGGTACTAAAAAACCTAAATACTTTCATTATTAAATTTGTACTGCATATAAGATTAATTACTGATATGGTGGCTCCATTCCCTCACACCCCCAGGGTGAAGGGTTCGAATCCTGTCTTTTTTGCATGTTCGCCCCATGTCATGTGGGGTTACCTGGTGTCGAAAGACATGCAGTTAGGCTAAGTGCTGTCTCTGTGATAGCGTAGCATCCCATCCAGGGTGCACTCCATACCCTCCCATGAGCCTGATGTGTTTGGAAGCTGGATGGGTTGAGATTGACTCTAGCAGTGAGATTGCATGCATGCAACACAAAGCAACGTACAATCGGGAAAGCAGGGCCAGGCACACCCTGGTGCAACTGAGGGTTAATGACTTTGTTTGAGGGCCCAATGGCGATACCACTCTGCCTACCCCGGGATTTGAACCCACAACCTTCTAATCGCAGACACAGCATCCTAACCCACTGATAAGCGCACCAGGTCACATTAGTGTCTGTTAGGAAAGAAGCACCAAGGCAAAATGTAGCATTGCTTCAGTGCAGATTATTTGTAAAATTCAGCTACAGCGTCTGCAAAGGACAATGTGTGTGTGTGGGGGGGGGTACCCAAGAGGGAAAATCAGCTGACTGGGGCTGTTAGTGAGTCACTCCACTCATCTTTTGGCATAAAGTGGTGTTTTCTTTTCACATACCTGCTGTTGGATCGAGCCACGTTTGAGGAATCTCTCCTTTTATTGTTTGTTTTGTTTGGGCAGATGGCCGCCTCCCTCTTAAAGGGAAAGCGTCCCTTTCGTCGGGCGATGCCTGTGCACCAGAGGGAGGTGTAATTAAACCGGACTGCCGGTTATATGCAGACCCAAGAAGTAATGATCTTTTGATGAGACCGAAATTAGTCCACTTGTAGAGGGGACTTTGAAGTAACGGCAAGAAAGTGGGCTTTAAACTAGATGAACCATTTAATACGACTTCTGACGGAGATGCGCATTTAATCTAGATGAGAAGGACGGATTTTGACTCGGTCAGGGATAAAGGGCGTTCACAGTGACTCCTGCCAGTTTTTATATGAATTTTACTTTCTTAAAGAAAGAAGATCTAAGAATAGACAAAATAGCATTTTTCACAATGCTCTTCCACTTCCTGTTATCAAGCAGGAAACAAGGAGAACTTTCTCCCCTTTCCCCTCTATGTTACCGGTAGTTTAATTTCTACCTTATTGGAACCTGCTGCTTTACTGACTTCACAATCTGGAGTTTTTAACTAGTTCTTTAATCCAAATACTTGGGACTTTAATAGACTAATCGGCTTGGTAAAGCTGGGTCAGTTATGTTGATCAGGTTTCAATCAATACAGATCAGTCCCTGTCACAATACAGACCATACCCGTCACATTACAGACCAGTGCCTGTTTCAATACAGACTAGTACCTATCACAATAAAGGCTAGTACCTGTCACAATACAGACTACCTCGTGTCACAATATAGACCAGTACCTGTACAAGGGCTGAGTGGAAGAGTCTCGGTTAGGGGCCAGTGTGTGACTGTTACACTCTTCGGACCATGGTGTTTGGTACTGTTACACTCTTCAGACTGTGGTGCTTGCCACTGTTACACTATTCAGACCGTGGTGTTTGGTACTTTTACACTCTTCAGACCGTGGTGCTTGGCGCTGTTACACTATTCATACCGTGGTGTTTAGCACAGTTACACTATTCGTACCATGGTGTTTGGCGCTGTTACACTCTTCAGACCGTGGTGATCAGGGATCTGTAAGATTGCCATGGGGAGGCTGATTCAACCTGATCAGCCCTCAGAGAAGGGCAACAAAGCACACCATTGTTCTTCAACCATCTTCACCATCCCACCGATAGTGTCCTCCGGTAGAACCAAACATGTCCAACCGCCCACTTAACCACCCTATGCCCCTTGTGGCTGACCGGGCCAAGATCCCAGGTCCAGGGTGCCTATCCAGAATCGGTTCCTTGTAAAGGATTTCCTCTAAAATCTCTGAAAGGAACAGGAGACCTTTCATGGAGATGGGCGCATTACTTCATCTCCCTGTTGTGGGATCTGCTTTCCTTTTTTATGAGAAGCAGTTAATGCAGTATTTATTGAGCCCCTGCACCATTTATAACTCCCAATATGTGGCAGTGTCACGGCCCCCACCATTTAAAGATTTCTCTCTTGCCGGGTGCTTTGTGTTCTGGTTGGTTCTCACGTTGGTATTGCCGGCCGAGCGTCCTTACATAAGAGGGCCCCACTGAGGAGTAAATCCTCACCAAAGAAACCATGTGGAGAACAGGAGCTCCTCTGAGCTTTTCGATTTAAGGCCGACACCCCCCTAAAGCCCCCTCATTAGGGTTACATGTACATCTGGACGCTGGGGAAAGGAGGGGGGTCCACGGCGGCAGGTCAGGAATCGCTTAGGAGATCCATGGAGGGAACTGGAGACAGAACCCACACATCCTTAGATGTATCAGAGCTTAGATACATTTCATCTACTTAGCAGATGGTGTCAGACAGCAACAAGTGGTTAAGGATGTGGCTCAAGGGCTAAAAAGGTCTAGGAGATTCAAACCAGCAACCTTCCAAGTCCCGGCATAGCATCCAATCACACTGAGCCACACCTGCCCTGATAAGGCTGAACACTAGCAGATCTTAAGTAATCAAAATACCGAAGTAATCCACCCTTTTTCAAATGTCACTCAAAGTCATTGCTAATCTGAATGGAGAGGCGGAATATACCGGCTTTTTGCTATACGAAAACTAAAGAAACAGGTCATCTTAAGTTGGAGCGTCCTAACTAAAAAAGTCGAGTGAAAGAATCTCTGTGGTAATCTTCAGATATATTGATCCATGTGTCATACACAAAGATTAGAAATTACGATGTCATTGATCATCGTGTAAGAAACAGTAATGAAGAGTATATAAATATTTATGACACTTAAACTTGACATATAGGGATACGGGCATGTGCTGTGTTCATCTCGTAAGGTATAAAGGTGGGACAGGCTGTATGTATAACCATTGTGGCTGCAAAATAACAAGGAAAGCAAACCGGGCCACACTGCGTTCTGCATTTGCAGCCTGGACGCCCCCTCTGCATCCCCCACCCCCAATGCACATCGTGAGGGGAACACAATTTTCGCTGGGGGGGGGACATTAGAATAGTCATTCTAGGTGTCCCTGCAGTCCGTGTGGGACTTTTTATCTCTGTCTCACATCCAAGCATCTGTCAGTCAAACGTGTGAAAAAAGAGTGGGGGTGGGGGGCAGAACTGAAGCTTTCTGATTCACTGTGACTGAAGGTACATCTTAGAAATCAAAGAACATTTCAACAACGTTTGATTCTGTCTGCATTTCAGTTGGGTTCTGGGACTTGGGCCTTTTTTTTCCCATGATGCCCGGCATGTGCTCTGCTGACGGCAGTCACTGTGTGCGTGTGAATGGCCGGCACCCATCTGGCAAAGAGACCGGCATGTGCTTTCAAGGTACCGATCCAAGCTTTTTCTTCACTGGTAACTAGGTCTGGCAATCCACCCTCCTTCCTGTCACCGCTAGGGGAAAGAAATCCCAATCCCTGCTGAGGAATTTTGGCAAAGGTCACTCCCTATTAATATTCATGAACAGATTAGCCGGGAATTCTTGGGATTCTCAGTGATTAGCAGTTGTGATGATCCTACACATATCAACAGTGAGTATAATCAAATGGAGATTATTCTTAAATATGCATATTTATGGGAAGTTTCTCCTTTCATTGGGCCTTCTTTTTAGGCATTTTGGGGAGATTTTCTCTGATATTCAGATGTGTGGTTCTCATGTCTGATGGGGCTTCTCCTGCTTCCCACAGCCGCTTCCAGTTTCAGCTTCTGCCGTGGCAGTGGGCTGGAGCACACAGTGTCAGCAGAAGACCTGAACTACCAGCTGCCCCGCAAGACGGCCGGCAGCCTGACCTGGCATGATGGGCGGGGCCAGAAGATGGCAGGGGGGCGTACAGTGAAGCTGCTACAACAGCCGGGAACAGAAGCCCTGCAGGTAGGATGCTGTCCGTCGAGGGGGCTCCTGTCTGTCTGTCTGTTTGTCTCTCTGCCTGCTTGTCCCTGAGACTCTCCCCTCCTGTCTGTCTGTCTGTCTGTCTGTCTGTCTGTCTCTCTGCCTGCTTGTCCCTGAGACTCTCCCCTCCTGTCTGTCTGTCCCTGAGACTCTCCCCTCCTGTCTGTCTGTCTGTCTGCCTGCTTGTCCCTGAGACTCTCCCCTCCTATCTGTCTGTCCCTGAGACTCTCCCCTCCTGTCTGTCTGTCTCTCTGCCTGCTTGTCCCTGAGACTCTCCCCTCCTATCTGTCTGTCCATGAGACTCTCCCCTTCTGTCTGTCTGTCTGTCCCAAAGACTCTCCCCTCCTGTCTGTCTGCCTGTCTCTGAGACTCACCCCCTTCTGTCTGTCTGTCTCAGAGACTCTCCCCACCTGTCTGTCCCCCATTAATCTTTATTCTGTCCACATTTACAAATTCTTGCCCCAACCCAGTCCAGTTTAATAACAAAATGTCACACCTTCCTGCCATCTGCAAATAAGCATAGCTAAACCTTATCCATATTTATCATTTTCCCTATCATTCATTCCTACCATGTTATTTGTTATGATATTATTTGTTTTTATGAGACCATCTTTTTCTGAAAACTCCCATTTATTGTACGCACAGCAATAAAATCCAGACCCAACCTTGAATGATTAAAATGTCTACTGATGATCTCATAAAATCTTTGGTCTCCTTGCAGTGTGTTAAGTGCATACTACACAATGATAACTGCAAACATTGTATGCCTGTATTCATAGCAGGGTTTACGTGGGAATGTGTCAGGGAATTCTGATATTCCCACAAGACCTTGCAAGCGTCAGCACCTGCGCTAACACATTTCCCATATCTCTTAGAGGGATAATCCGACGTTCGGTCATTTAATGCTTAATAGCGATTGTATCGGCAATCCATTAGCATATCAACACAATTAGCTTAGAATGAAAGATAACCGGCCAGAAATAGGGGTGAACTAAAATCCAGACATAATGTCCGAAATTAGCGAGTGGGTCACGCTTGCGAGTCTCTTAAATAATCAAGTGAATGGGCGGATCTTTCATGGTGACCAGATCCCTGTTTATTTCATTTTAGCGGAACAAAAAAGGCTGATTTTGATTTGAAACCGTAGAAGTAGTCTTTACTGAGTGATCGCTTAATTCCTGAAGAGACTTCTAAAAGGATGTGAGCCCCTAAGGTTGTGAGTGTCCTCCAAGGGAGAACTCCACCAAAGTCTCATGTTCTTCATCGTGTTTGCCATCTCTGCTGAATAATGCGCATTTTCTCTCAGCAAGTAATCAAAACCTGCTTGTTTTTTTCCCCCTTCCTGGCGTACGGATGTCAGGCGGCTCTTGGCTATTTCACCGAAATCCCGCAGCGCATTCATATGGAATAAATGCTCCGTTATTCCCTACGATTTCTCACGTTTTTGGGATTGATGGGAAAACGAGGCTTAGGAAACAAAAAAGGGGGCGTCTGTATAAGCATTACCAATGAGGGATTTAAAATCAACGTTTTAAATAAACGCTTAAAAAAACATTTACAAGGAGGAATTTCAGGGATCTGTGTGATGGGGCCGGAAACGGGGGTCTGAGAAACCCCAAGTTTTCCCAGTAAACGTTCCAAAAATATGAGATGGGATGTATTTGGTGACATCAGAGAGTGAAATGTTTTGGAAAACAAATGCGATTTCACAGCGCATGTAATAGAATTTCCTGCCGTCAGTCAGGACCATGTGATGGAGAAACTGAACGCTGTGTCATTACCCCCTCCGCTTTTTAAAAAGGGGCTAAATGCTTGGGGTACGTGTTGTCCTAAAAGAATCGTTTATTGTTTAACACTTTCACTCTACGGGCTTTTATGCTAAAAATACACTGCCCTTTAAATGGATCGGGTTTTTATGGCATGTGTGAAATGCCGCTTATCCGAAAACAGTTGCTTACGGACATTTGCAAAATGAGCAGTGCTGTCCCTTGCATTATATCTATAAATTTCCGCTTCCTTGAACCAAGTAAAATTCACTAGGTTGTCTTATGCATCACTCTGTTCTCTTTCTTCCCAAAATCACTGGTCTCTTTAGGAAGCATTTATGCTGGGTAAGTTTCAGCTTGGTATTGTTCTTCAGTGACTAAATTAAAGGCAAATATTTAAAAACTGATATGTGTCTGAGAGACCATTCAGGGTTATGGGAGGTGTAGTAATTAATTTACTTCTATTTGTGATCATTCAGTGACTAGCTGTGTGGCTGGCACTGCACCTGTGTGGAGTCTGCCTGTTTTCCCAGAATCCCTCTGGGTTTCCTCCAAAAACACACTACTCAGATGAACTGACTCAAAAAAAAAAAAATCTAAAAAAAAAATGCTCTTAGTGTGAATGTGTCTGTGTGTGTGTGAGAGTGAGTGTGAGAGTGAGTGAGTGAGTGAGTGAGTGTGAGAGAGAGAGAGTGAGTGAGTGAGAGAGAGAGTGAGTGAGTGAGTGAGTGTGACCTCTGTGTTTCCTGAGACTTTCACCACCCTATTCTGGATAGCTGGTTACGGATGGATGGATATGCAGTTTGTTTGCCCCATTTATCAGGCCTTTATCCTGCTATCTTCAGTCCAGCAGACCTACACTGAGTATGTGCGGAACAGCTGTGAGTAATTCACATGCTCTGAACCTGATAATACGTTTCAGGAACCAGCAGCAATAGGGAAACATGACCTCCTACTGTAGGAACAGAGCTTGGATACCCCGACTTCTTAATATACGCTGGGATTCATTCAAAGAACAACAAACAGGACTTTTATATTTGTCAGAGTTGTGTTAGAGTATAATACTTACCATGGTTTACCTCCCTGTTTATGGAGTATAATTCTCGGGACAGAAAGAAAGCTGGTATGCCAGAAGTTTCCAATGCAGGCTGGCATTAAATGCACTCAAGAAAGTCACCTAATCATGTTTTACTGACCGTAACATGTAAACAGGGGTTTAACGTGCCTGTCCAAATGCCACGGAGTACTGCAAACAATGCAGTGTAACACAAACACTCCCTGCCAGTGTTCATTTAACACCCAGCAGAATAACACACATACTCCCCTGGAGTGTCCATTTAACACCCAGCAGTGTTACATGAACATTCTCCCGGCAGTGTCTATTTAACACAAACACTCCCCGGCAGTGTCTGTCTAACACACATGAGTGTTACACAAACACTTTCCCAGTGTTGAATTGGCAGTCGAGTTGTTGAATGAAATCGTCATGGATGGGGTACGCCACACAGCCCTCGAATGTTAGTGGGTGGTTACAGTACAGGCTGCTTCTAGAAGAATCTGTGAGTTTGCATTCAGGAGAAGGTGCTTGTTACCTTGCGGCCCCATTTGAATTGCAAAGGTGGCAGGCTGTGGTTTTTTTGTCTGTTTGGTAGCTTCCTCATTAACTTGGCAGGTCATGACCCCATCTTCTACGAAAAAAAATGTAAGAAAATATTTTGATTTGCAAACTCAAGGTGTGTCAAGCTGCTTTTAATCACGTAATGAGGTTTGGCACCAGGTCAGTAAAACAAATCACTCCACATACAACTTAAACCCCCATAACTGAAATGTACATGTAAACATCTTTGGAAATGACAGGACATGTGTACATTTACCCCAAATTTGATATACATCTGCTAGGTAACCAAATCCCTTTGAATATATTGGTGTCTAACGGTGTCTTACAGTACATTAAAATTAGATGACTGATAAAAACAGTGAGTCTGTTGAAGTTACCCCCATTAATAGTTTCTCTAAGCTGAGGTACATGAGTGGTAACCTTGAATGAGAGAGCAAGTCGCGTGTGTATGAATGATTCAGCACTCAGCATGTCAGGGGGGAGGGCAGCCAGCCTGTACCCAAGCTGCCAGGCATTGGCTGTGCTGGTGAACAGACGTGCGGTTTGTCTGAAGGCTCCTCTGCTAATTGGCTGATTGCCTTTGATCAATATTGATGGCCTGGCGGAGGTAGGAGGGGGGTGAACAGACACAGGCGAGCGCGCCATCTGAGGCCCCCGGAGCATGTTGTATTTGGGGATGGGGGTGGAATTTTAACAAGTCCCCGGACTCTCCAGCTGCCACCCTGATCCCATGCCGGAGACACCAGGAAGTCACTGAGACCAGGGACCAGATGACCGAGGGAGAGCCGAGTGGGTGAGAGTAGGGTGTGACAGGTATCTATCTATCTATCTATCTATCTATCTGTCTGTCAATCTACCTATCTGTCTGTTTGTCTGTCTATCTATCTATCTATCTATCTATCTATCTGTCTGTCTGTCCATCTATCTATCTATCTGTCTGTCTGTCTGTCTATCTATCTATCTGTTTGTTTGTCTGTCTTTCTATCTATCTATCTGTCTGTCAATTTACCAATCTGTCTGTTTGTCTGTCTGTCTATCTATCTATCTATCTGTCAGTCTGTCCATCTATCTATCTATCTATCTATCTAGCTGTCTGTCTGTCTATCTATCTATCTATCTATCTGTCTGTCAATCTACCTATCTGTCTGTTTGTCTATCTATCTATCTGTCTGTCTGACCATCTATCCATCTATCTATCTATCTATCAGAAGGAAATAAACCAAAACAGTACAACAGCAGAGAGCATCACTGGGCAGGGATCCGGGTCTGACCGGGCTTCTACATGCCGAGCACTAAGGACACGAGTCCAGGGAAGACAGATCATGAGGCAGGTCGTCTCTTCTCAGATGACCTCCTGCCTCAGAGTGATGAATCACTGAAAATAAAATGGCCACTTGTCAAGCGGCAAATTAAAGTCACCCCGCTTTATGATTAGGATTTACCGTGCTTTTGTTTCTGCTTAGTCATTAACGCATCTATTTCCCGGGAAGGCAGAGTCTAATTAATTCCTAATTACACCCATAAATAAGCTTTTGCTCTTGTGGATTTTTGACTTCTGAAATCAGAACAGGAAGAT
>JAODKC010000041.1:21413861-21441227 GCA_026777985.1 Mormyrops attenuatus
GGCCGCTCTTCTGCTCTCCGTAATGAGCGCTCCTCCGAATCCGGCTCCGGGGCTGTTCCCGTCAAGCCCGGATCTAGCGGTCCCTCGCCCAGGAAGCCAAACCCATTAAATATTAATCACCTGACCCGCCAATATCCCCCAAGATGAAAATCATAGCTGGCACTTTATTAGAGTTATTTATGTTTTATGAGTCGATGGCAGCGGCTTCCTTCCGCACGGCCGCGGGACCGGGGTCACATGATATTTATGATCTAACAAGCCGTTGTTAACCTCTCGCGTGTCACGTGATCCAGGATCGCAAGCCCGAGCAAATTATGATGGATGGTATGAGCATGTAAGAAAGCACATACCTGTTTCTCGTGGTTGTTTATTCTGTGGGGATGAGACAGGGTGGGGGAGATTTATGGGGAAAGGGGTGATTTATATCTCTAATTATGATGGGGCCCTCAGAACAGCAAGGCATAGCTATGATGAATTCCTGCCCTGCTCACTGCCCCTGAAGGACGTGCACCCAGGGTAAACATTTAACCAGGCAGGAAAGTCTTTTGTTTGTATGCAAACGAGACGCATAGACTCGGAGGGTAACAACAAGCACCAACCGTGTGCCTTAAACCCGCAGTCGATCGTCTGATTGGCAGTAAGGTCTCCTCTTGTCATTTAGGCATGCGGTGCATCAGTCAGGTGACACGGCTAGAATGGGCATTTTGGCAGGAAACAGGCATGAAGGGAGTGCAGTGGAAACTTCTGGAAAATTCTGTAAAATGCGAGCTTCCTCTAAGCGCACCTTTCTGCTGAGTAATCTTTGTTTCTTCTCATTCCATCCCCTCCTCCTGTCCTCCTCTCTTTCCATCTCTTCCGACCTCCTCGCCCCACCGCCCGCTCCCCCCGGCCCCCACCTTTGACGGCGAAGGACGGGCACTGCTGAGGCTGAATGCAGAGAAGCTGGAGCGCATGGGCATCGCGCAGGAGGCCCTGAGGCAGGAGGTGCTGCAGCAGGTGCTCCAGCTGCAGGTCCGAGAGGAGGTCCGTAACCTGCAGCTGCTCAGCCGAGGTACGCGTCTGACGGATATGCCCGGAAAATGCCACGCTTCTCGTTTACAAACATGCCGAGCAGCTGATGAATTAATGGACTCTGTCTGACATGTCGCTGAACCGAGGAGGACAGAGAAATGGGTCCAGATATTATCCATCAGAATGAGGTCATTTAACATCCTTTTGCTTGATGACACCCAAGGCAGCTGATCCCATTCTCAAACTGATCCACACGATAACAGAATAAACGAAGATACCGCCTGGTCAAACCAAGGGCTCTGTTTCTCACTCGAATCTACAAAGCAACCTCACGCCGTGCTTTTACGGAGTCGAAATGGGAGCCAAGAAGTATGCTGGGATACGGACGAACAGATTAATGGACATGTTAACTGAAGCCAACGCAAACAAATCCGGTCACATGACCCCAGATGACCACACCCCCTTTCTCAGATGGTGGGAAGAAATTACCCAGGGGGTCAGAGTGTCATTGTCTGTGGTGTCTGCACTGAAGGATGAGTCCTCTGCACTTACCCTGCTCAAATTTTGCTCAGAGTCTCTCCAGAGCCACCTTACAAGTGAGGGGGGGGCGGCCAGGATTTCACACAAGATAGTGTGCCCCCGGGGTAAGGTGAACGTGAGTGGGGGCCGTTTAAACACTGCGGGGCTTCTGTTAATACTGTGGGGCAAATTTAATTTAACAGTTCAACAGGCCTCGACTCCCAGATAGAGCCGGATAATTGAGTCTCTGGGCGAAACACCTGAGATTCCGGGGAATTGGAAGCTCTCGGACGGGGATGAGATCGTCTCGGATCGTCACCGCGATCCGTCAGCGCATTCTTCACCGAGCTGCCGTGAAGTTGGCTTATCCCGTCGTCGGATTTGGCTTTTTTTTTTATTACTCGTATTTTTTTAGGTGCTTAAAGAGTCATGTCTAATTTGTTCCTAAATTTGTGAAAATGATGTCAATCCTTTTTTGACTGATGACTCAATGAATGTCACCTGTAAAATGCATTGGTTTAGGGCAGTGTTTCCCAATCCGGTCCTCGGGGACCCGCAGCCAGTCCATGTTTTTGCTCCGTCCGAGCTCCCTGCTAGACAGTCCACATTTTTGCTTCCTAGAGAGCTGGGAGGGAGCAAAAATGTGGACTGTCTGTGGGTCCCTGAGGACCGGATTGGGAAACACTGGTTTAGATATTGAAGAGAGGGGCAATATTTTCAGCTGCTTCTTGTCCAGCCCCTCCGTCCCTCACACCCGCATACAGCACAGGGACAGCTGTCTAAATTGACTGAAGTATAAATAATTTTCCAGGGTATAGCCACAATCCCAGAGACAGATGGCGCTGACATTAGCCCTGGCTAATGCTGGACTCGCCATTCTAATGGGTCTGTGTGGTCGCCACGGACCAAAACATGCTTCCGTCATGCGCTAAAATTTTTTGCTCGATCACGACCGAGCTCATTTTCATTTAACGTTAAAGGCTCTCTGATATTTTTTCTGCTAATGGAGCACAAAGCCGGCTGTTTAAATTAACCTTGGCTTTATGAGAAGAGTCACGGCTTCAAAATGACTAGACATTTAGATAACGATTCATTCTGTGAAATAATACATGAATTTCACCATATTATCATAGCTCATGTGCCACATGATGTGTGTGGAGTTTGTGTGTGTGTGCGTGTTCTCTCCGTGTCGCATGTGCGTCCTCTGGGCACCCAGGTTCCTCGGCACAGTCCAAAAACATACTGTTAGGTGACCTGGCGTCCCTACACATTGTGTGTGTGTTTGTGTCCTGTGATGGAAGGCCATCCCAAGCACCTTCTGCTTCTGAGGATAGGCTCCAACCCACCCCCTGAATTTTGACCCAGTAGCGGATGAGAAAGATAAATGGGAACAATAGTCAAGTTTCCCACAGAGGAGCCTGCTGGGGGCATTGTGCGGCTCAGTGGGTTAAGACGTTGTACTTAAAATCGGAAGGTTGTCGGTTCCAATCCCATAGTCAGTTGATTGATTTTACTGTTGGGCCCCTCAGCAAGGTCCGTAAAAGCTGGAAGGCCAACAGGGCTGCCTCTCCTGTGATCTGTGGGGATCCCAATTCCCCAGTGCAGTGACGGGAACACTGTGTTGTAAAAATGGTGTCGTCCTTCTGATGAGACGTAAAATCGTGGTCCTGACTCTCTGAGTCTATAAAAGATAAACAGCTAAAGCTGCCCACTGTGGCCCTTTCAAATCTGCCCTCCTAATCACCCTCTGTGTCTAATTGGTGAATTCTCTCCTGCCCCTTCACCTCCTTTGCTGCTGTGTGGTGAGCGTACTAGAGCACCCAGGTGGGGGCCACACAGAGGTGGGGGTTGAAGTGGCTCCCCATTGGTTTGGTAAAGTGCTTTGGGTGTCTTGAAAAGCGCTATATAAATGTAACATTCATTCATTAATTCATCCAAATTGCCTCTGATCCGGCTTTCTCAAAAAAATGCCCACTGCTTTGGATAAAAGTGTCTGCGAAGAAATTAAACGTAGCTAATAATTAGTGAATTAAAAAAAAAAATCTTATTTTACGTAACTCGAATACGTAACGAATATTTTGAATATGAAGTACATGGTAACACTAGTGGGTCCCCCACTAGCTAAATATCACTTTATGCTCAATTCTGCTAAATTTAAAAATATAATTGTAAGCATTTGGTATTGCAACATCAATGTAGTCAGCACTTTACTCTCAGAAATATCTGCTTGTGCCCTGGGTGTCCAGTTGCCGCCCGGCTTGGATTTCCGCATAGTCCGCATATCTGCTCCAATAATTTGCGTTCGTCACATGGCTGTCGAGCATTGCATCTTCTGCGTCTCGAGCCCCATGAGAGGAAGAAGAAACCCAGAGGTGTCCACAGGTTGCTCGATATTCCACAACATAACCATAATCTCAGCAGTTACACATGTGACATTAGATACGGCCTGAACAGCTAAATTATAATCCACACTCATAATTGGACGCTACGTTTCCTTCTAAATGACCACGAGCGTGAAATTATACACTTTGCGAGGAAGGACGTGTTGAATTAATGAAAATGAATGTAATGAGCAGAAATCATACAAAAAAAATATTATTATAAATATGAAGATAAATGACGACACGTAGCAACCACACTATTAGCGGTAAATTTCATTACCCCTCTGCTGATGGGTGTCGTCGAGGGGGCCCGATAAAACTTTAGCATCGGTGAGTTTTACCGGAACGTGCCGAGCAGTTAAAGCATGGCGTTAAATTTCAGTGCCGGCATCGCCGGGCATGAATCAAAGGGAAGTCAGATCTAGAATGCATTAAACAGCCATCAGCCATTTTGGAGCAGACAGGATGTGAAGCCACTGTCTTCCTGCTTGCTGAGGGCAAATCTTCACAACCCACCGAAGGAGCACGTGTCTGCATAACCAAGTAGCATTTCAAACCCATGCTCAGCAGAAGAGTAACATCACTACTGGGCCCTTGAGCAAGGTCTGGGAATCATACCCTGGGCTTAGACCCTTAGCCTCGCTCTCACCTCTATGCATGTCTCAAAGGAGAGCCTGATGGAATGGGTGGAAGCTAACATACTCCAAAGCACCTGTTTTTCTGCAAATGGCGAATAAATCTTCATTTTGTCCCACTTTGACTCATGAACTATCAATCCTCCACAAGCGCTTATTCCGATTAGGGTCACTGTGAGTCCTGCCGTCCTTCCAGCCTTAACCCGGCAGCCAGGTCCTCTTAGCATCATTAGCGAGTATCAGCTAGCTTCTGGGGCCCCACGGGTCTCCTGCCAGCTGTGAGCCTCACATCTTGGCTGGGATGCCAGCCTGCGCTTTGGAGTCCAAAATTCAGCATCTCCAAGAGCTGGTGTTTCAGTGTTACACTCCCCCCCCCCCCGATACTTTAGGACTCAGTTGCTGGATACTTTAGCATGACCATTGCTGACCTTTCACTGACCTTTATTGCCTCCCTTGGGCCTGGCTTGTCAGTATCCCATCCTAGCACAGTGGGAGCATCTCTGTAGTTCGAGGATGCTGCTGGACCAGCAAGAACCCCCTCCCGTCCAGCCGATGCTTTTTGGCTTTTTGGCTTTTTTGCTAAAACCCACAGCTGTTACTCTGAAAGCCCAAGGTGTCACGGTGTCCCCAGGGTCATAGATAAACCTGCTCAGATTACACGGAGTGTTGTGTCTGTTCGGATAGCACAGGACGCGAGCGTGTGGCCCTTTAAGGCAACAAGGGAACCAGGCGGGGCTGTATCTCTCCTGGGGGCAGTGTGTAGCTCAGTGGGCTAAGCTTGTGTGCCTGTAATTAGAAGGTTGCTGGTTCAAACCCAACCTTAGCATGTCTGTGGGTCCTCGAGCAAGGCCCTTAACCCCCAGCTCCCTGGGCACCGCTACAGGTGGCAGCCCTTTGTGGATGACTTACTCTACAAAGAGACAAGTTAAGGGAGGTGTAAAAGAGAATTTCCGCATGGGGATCAATAAAAAATATCAATTATTATATTATTATTATTATTGAAATAGTCCACGGCGGCTTCCATGGGCGGGGCACTCCTGTAATTTATCGTTCCCTGGATCGAATCTGGCCGAGGCCTCGTGGTGAAAATCATATTTGAAGGACTATAGCGGCGTGTGTCGTGCTGCTTATCTGACCCATTACCTCATATATTGCCATTTTGGAGGCAATCATCCACTGCCCCTCCCCCCCCCTTCCTCCCCCCAACTGGAACAGTTTCTGAAGTCGCTGGACCGGCTTCCTGCGACAAGGCCTTTCAGCACCGGTGGGACAGCAGGAAGCCCCTGGCGAATCCATAAATCAGTAGGGCGTCCCCACGGTTAGCCAGCAAAACAAAAGCAACTCACGGCCCCAATTCCGCGAGGCTGAGGCTAGGTGGCAGTTGCCTGGAAACCAACGGCGGGGTAGCAGCGAATGTACTTTTTAATTCCGGCTGTGATGTCACAATCGTAACCTAAAGCTAGACCATACTCTTACTTTAATGTCAAGGTCTATAACACCGAGTAAAAACACTGAACAAAATGAAGGTGAAAAGAAAGTATCTACCCAACTAGAGCAGACAGTGTGTTTCCTTTAGCTCATTTTAGAGATAAATGCTTTTGTAGAATCGATGCGTGATGTGGTATCTTATTTGAATTAGTAGTAAATAAACAAATTTTTAGCATTTATGGTAATATTACCTCTATGTTCTTGGCACTGGAGGTGAAGGATGGCACATCATGTACAGAGAATGCAGAATACAAGACGGCATCTGGGATTTTCTTTCGTTAACGATTGTTAATTTCCATGTTTGGCACTAATAAGATGCGGCGGTGTGGAGCTGTGGCGGTCACCCGGGGAGACACTCGTCGTTTGTTTGGCTTCTTTGATGGCTTTTGCGCTTGTTTGTTCATCTTAA
Source organism: Mormyrops attenuatus (assembly GCA_026777985.1). Lineage (NCBI taxonomy): Eukaryota > Metazoa > Chordata > Actinopteri > Osteoglossiformes > Mormyridae > Mormyrops > Mormyrops attenuatus. Next base: position 21,420,305 of record JAODKC010000041.1, read on the forward strand.
TCTTTTGCTCACCATTCCATCAGAAGACTTAGTGTTTCCCTTGGAGGGGGTGAATACGCCATCTGCTCCGGTCCTTTGCACCTCTGCGGTGTTCTTCAAAGCGCGGGGTGAAGTCACAGGGACCCCCCTCCCCACACCAACTTGCTAGCAGCATCTACCGGAGGCCGTTTCAACCGATCAGAACACACCCTGACATTTTGCTACCATGCGAATTTAGCTCCCGTTTTGCGTTTTTCGAACTGAGCACAAATCGACCAGCCCAGGGAACTGACATTTCACAAGAAATTTGCAAGAAGCACTCCTCCACTCCAGACAGTCCCCAGTTCGTTTAAAATGTCCCCTAGGATGGACGAGTCCCCTAAGCAGATTGTGACAGAGGGCTCTCAACTCCACCCTCCCCCCCATCAGTCTGTAATTAATTTCCAAGATCTGCCGATATAAATTAGCCTTCACAGTGCATTGACAGACACCACATTTGTTCAATGTCAAAAATAACAATCCAGACAATGGTAGAATGTGCCAGACTCTGACAGCAGGTCTTCGACAGCCTTGATGATCGAGCGCTGTCCGATTTCGACATGGCCGAGAGGAGGGGCCAGTCGTCTTGGTAACCACCCCATCACACCATGTCCTCATCAGACAGGTACACTATAACATCTGGATTTGCTCATCCGCCTTTTTTTCATTGATAAATCCAGTGCTTCCGGAAGTTTCTAGCATTGATAGAAAGAGCATGATCCTCAGATTCCAAATCGTTCTTGACGTAATCTGATAGCAAATACCACTGCAAGAAAACTTCATGTCACATGTCATGCTGAACATGGACCTTAAAACTCACAAAAATCCCCAAAGAAACATTGGGGCATCATTCCACCAAAACCAGGCCGGTTTCAGGGCCTGATGTCTTGCCTCCATACGTCATTGAGGTCTGAGAATGTGATTCTTACAGCAGATGGTGGTAAGACAAGCGGAACAGGTGAGACGGGGAGGAACGGGAAGACGATTGACTAGATCCACAGTCATGAAGTGTTTATCAAGTGAAATGCATTTCAGGCGCTTTAAAAGAACACAGCATTATGTTATTTATTCAGTTTAAGGATGCTTCTAGGTCTCACTTAATAAGACGGATGTCATGTTTTCTGTATCTCAGACAGAAGTGTTACAGTGTATGATTTGCTCTGCGGATCTCCTAAACAAGCCATCTAACGTCCTCGTTTGGAAAGCGAGGTGCGGGCAGGGTGGAACTCGTTTGGGACAGTCGCCGGGCGGATTAACAGGAGGGGCGTAGTCTTTGTAAAGCAGGTCTGCGGATTTCACGTGGTTTAACTTCATCAGACGAGTGCACCCGCAGGAGAGAGGTCAAATGATCCGCACATCATTCAGACTGGCCCTAAAAATACTCTTAAGGAAGGACGTGGAATTTTTCAATCACTTATTTCATTTCTGTTTCCTTTAATCATGCATCCTGTGTCTCCTTCATCTTTTTCAGCCTCCTTTGGAAACCCTCCCTAGCTCATCTATCCATACGGCAGCCTTCTCAGACAAAACGGACTCCTGATTGCTCTGGGAGGGACTGTATGACCCGGATACGTGAACAGAAGAACCCGCATCTCCAAGTGGACCGGAACCTGCTACCTTTAGCCAGCTAGAAACCCAATCCAAAAAAAATTCAGTTTTTCTGGTTTTAGAGGATAACACTGTGTTTAAATATCGGTCTTATACTGTAATATACTGATACAACATGAAATTCAAAATGAAAAATCCACGAGGGAACGATTTCAGTGACTCGGGCTGTCACTCAGGACTGCTCAAATGACTATTCGTACCTAAACGGCACATCGTTGAAATCCAATGTGTGTCTGAGGACCTTGACGGCCAGAGTAGAGCTTGAGTGCGTCTCCATAGTTAGCGTGTTTCTGTAATTCTGTTAACATAGCCTGGCGAGGCTTGTAGCATTGGCCACACACTTCCTGACTGATTGGTTAGTTCCTGTCATGTGGCAACCAATCACCTTTGAATGTTCATGCTGAATGTTTGTTTCCACAATGTCCTGTTTTTTGGTTTTTAGTTTTCTTGGCACAGACTTCACGTGAAATCTTACTGTGCCGACTTGACTGAATGTGGCTGCTAACAAACGCATCGCACATTAACATGGCGTTTGACCTCTCAAAGTTTGGGTTTCTAACACGCTTTTTTCTCCATGGCTCATCTAGACCCACCAAGCAGTTTCATTTACCATCGATTTTGGCTCCTACTCACCTACTCAAGCAATAATTAAGCAGGTGTAGGTTTTACTGCTCTTCTTAACAGCTGCCGATCTCGCTGACATGAGTAGATTTTATTCAGAGCTTTTACTTTCCACACAGCAGGATGATTAGCATCTGCTCTTACTTCACTCCACGACTTCCTGTCTTGGAGACCCAGTCATTACTCAATCTGTTCATTAAAGCTTCAGCTTTCACTTCTTTGGTCAAACTCAACAAAAATATCTCTTTGTGCAATGTGGTCGTGTAGACTGTAGATTAAAAATGCAAAAAAAGAGAGTTTGGACTGGGGTACCCCAGCCTTGTGTCCTGTGCTATAAGCGTTTAAGTCAAAATAAGTCAAGTGGACTTATACCATCAATATACAGGTATATAATGACATTCCCCCAGAACCACATACAGTGTGACATACATACAGCAAGTGACAATTGCAGGGTTTAACAGGACTTAAAGTTCAAAACACAGGACAGTGTGAAACGGGGGGGCTGGACACAGGGGTTTATATACATATGTAGACAATAAGTAATGCAACAGCATAAATAGGTGCAATATGTATAGTGAATTTAATAAAATTTTGAAGATGGATGGATGGACCGATGGATGGAATGTTTGGCAAGACAAGTCGAATATTTAAAAGTTACTCTCATTGATCATCTTACACTGAACTTCTGTACATTCCACATAATGAGATAAACAGCTGAAATACATATTGTACGTTTTCATTTTGTAACAGACCTCCGTAAAAGGCATTTACGAATGAACCGGTTATGAAAGTGTAAAATCGAATGCATTTATGCAATGACCGTCTGCCAGAAGATGACACACTTAGATTTATACACAGATGTGCGTCTTTCCGTGTTCCAGCGTTGTCTGAGTTTTCGGGAATCGCAGTGTCTATGGCCAACGTGATTAAAATATATAAAAGAGAGACTGTCAGCTTTGCAAAATGGGCGAATGGTGTTTTTAAGGTGACTGTCCTTTGAGGTAAAATTCACAACAAATCACCTGCAGTACGTGATCAGTCTAGAGCAGTGGTCTCCAATCTTTTATACAATGAGAGCTACTCTTACAAAGATAATACTCTAGTGACCTAGGCTACTGAATGGAGTATGGAATATTTCACCGACTGGGGGCCCTCGGTATACTTTTGGGGGGGCGGGTGGAAGTTGCATCGCGATCGACTACAAATGTCTCGTTGATCGATCGCGATCGACCGGTTGGCGACCACTGACCTAGACCAATATGTGTGTATTACCGAACATACGCGCTTTAGATTGTGTTATCCGCTCTCTATGTTAAACCGTGTCACAAGACGACTGCAGCAACAGACCTTCGGTTCTGGGTCGGTTCCATCCACAGACCCATCACCTGGACTGCGGCGTTTCGCTGTCGGTCCTGCCTCGATCACTACAGACCTCCTCAGACTCGAATCTGGATGTCAGACCGCCTGACTGTTATAAACAACCATGTTTCGTTTCTCGGCCAATAGACACATCGTTCATTTGTAATGACTGTATGCAATGTATTTGAATATGTAATTACCAGCTGTACAGATATTAATATTAACATGGTGGAATAAAGATCTATTGTCTTTTTTTTTTTTTTTTAAATAAAATCCAGTCCAGGTATATCTGTTATCCTTGGTATTTATCTTTCTTGTTTTTTTTGTTTTGTATAATTTGCAACCAAATACCTGAATAGGTGGCGCTACAGTTAGCTGTGGACTTGATTCCCACAACAAATCAGTGCGTGTGTTGCTTTCACTGTATCTGCCTGGGTTTCATCCAGGTACTCCTGTTTCATTTGTTTAAGAAGAATTGAAGAGCAAATTTCCAAAACTCACTCAGTCCATCTTTTGTTCTTCTTGAGATAAGCTCGCCAATGACCTAAGGTCCGGCTTCCTCCTCATATGTTTTTGGTGTTGGGAAACAGCTCACTCACTCCTCATGTTATCCCAAGAATTTTTGTTGCATTTCCAAAATTCACAAAGTCCACCGAAATTATCTGAAAAGGTTGGAAATTGGCCCTTCAATTGGGGGTTAGGGGCCATACCCAGGTGTGCCAAAAATTTGAACCAGTAACCATCTTATCACAAGTATATTATCCTAACCCCATAGCACCTCCAAAACTGACCATGAAGGGACTCAAACCCTCAACCTTCTGAGCCAAAGTCAGACGCTGCATCCTTTAGGCCACGCCCCCGAAAAGTACTAAACAAAATCATTAATCCCCCCCTTTCCTTCAAACTGGATTTTCAAGTACATGCATAGAAACTGCCTCCAAAACGTATCCCGTGGACTGAGTGAGCTTTGAAAATTTGCTCTTAAATTGTGGTTTGTGAAGAGTGGAGTCTCTAAATAGCTTTATGCACATCTCATGCAATGGTGTAGGACTGACTCCAGGCTCTCAGTGACCCTGGACTAGATAAATAGCTCTGGAAAGTGGATGAGGCATTCTACTTACCATCAGTGTCATGCAACAAGCAGGACAGCCTCACATTAGATATAAAGACTCTGTTCAGTAAGAATGACACATAATCTCACGACAATTGAACTAACTGGCCCAAGCCCCAATAGCAAACCCTGAAGCATGTGGTGAAACTGGCCCCATCCAGCATATCAGTAATACTCTGCTCCACCTTCTGGAAGATCAGGGTGGGTGTTCCAGTGTTTTAATCCAATAAGCATTCAGTCAAGTGTACCTCTTCATTTCCATCTCTTCCATTCCATAATTCCATTTGAACATTCAACCAAAAAATTGTTAATGAGCAAGATGAAAAAAAGTTGAATTGTTTACACAAGGAAAGAAGATACAGACCCTTCCAGGAACCCCTGAATTTCCTTCTGACAGAGTGCTGCATTAGTAACAAAATTACATATTGATAAAATTCCTATAAGATCGACAGCTCAGAAGTTTCAAATTCACCCACAATGAAACATTCTGTGACCTTGACGTGGTACCAGCAGCTGACCTGAATTAAGAATGGACCCTTTTTATGTCTGTTTTTATATTGCCCCAAAAACGCTTTCCCCGCAGCTGTAGTCACAGCCCCACACCACTCCGCCTCCGCCTCACTCCCTCTGTGTTTATGCGATTGTGTATCGCTGTATCTTAGCAACAGACATTCTCCTTAGCAAATCACAGCCAGCCAAAATGGCAGGAAACTGTCAATGTTTATATTTTTTAAGTCATTTAATTCTTGCTATCCATCCATCTGTGGTTAGATGAATTGGTATAACTAAATATCCCATAACATGTGTGAGAGTATAGCTCATGGGAGTTTTACTAACACAAATATGGTCTGAGGGCAGAAATAAAAATGATTGGTTCAGAGAGATTACCAATCAGATTGCAGAGGAGGTGGGCCCAAGCGACTAGAGGAGGCAGAACCAACAAATTGAATGTCTTGGTCCTGCCTCATTTTTCATTCTGCCCTCAGAACATTTTTGTATAAGTAAAACTCCCACAAGTGAGAGTATAGGCCCTGCAATGGACTGGCATCACATTCAAGATTTGCCCGCCTTTGGCTCGGTTTTTCCTGGGATGGTCTCCAGGCACACAGTGACCCTGCACTGGATAAGCAGTTATGGAAGATGGATGAGCAGATAATAATTTAATAACTTCCCAATATATGGACATTGACAGTTCATGCTTTTTCACTGCAGTGGCATGCCCGAGCTGTCCTGCCTCACTGCCACCAATCATCAGTCTATTCCATAAACAGTCCGAGGATTATGGGAAATAAATACTAGAGACCCTTCAGAGCAGAAAACAGCCCAACTGGTGCCCAGGTCCTGGAAAAGCTTGAAGCAATGGCGCCTCCTAGTGTAGACAGGAAAGATAACTGTAGGATCATCCGCATGCTGCCTTTTGTGATGATAAATTTACATTTACATTTTATCAATTTAGCAGACACTTTTATCTAAAATGGTGTAAAACTGAGAGGGCAGGGTCAGACAGTCTCTAAAGCAATTAAAGAGCAAATTTCTGAAACTCCGTTTTTTTGTTGTTCTTGAGACGAGACCCTCAGTGACCTAAAATCAGGCTCCCTGGCTCATCCTGTCAAAGTTCTGGGAACCAAAACTCATTCAGCCCTCATGTAAAGTATTGAGGAACTTTTGTTGCAAGTCTACAGAAATGATCTCAAAGATGTATGTTACGGACAGAGTTTTGAACTTCAGTTGGGGGTTAAGGGCCTTACTCAAGGGTCTGATGTTGAAACCATTCTGCCCACCCAGGAATTGCTAACCACAGCCACGGTGCCCTAACCCACTGACTCACACACCACCTCCACAACTGACCATGAGAGAACTTATACCCTCAGCCTTCAGATCCAAACTCAGACACCTCTTCCACTAGGCCATACGGTCCCCACACAGACGCCATGACAAAAAGGCACTAAATGAAACCATCGAGATTAAAACCAAATTATTTATCCCCTTTCCTTCAAGATGAATTTGCAAGGAAGTTATTGGTGCTAATTTATGGAGCAGACAGTCAATTTAAATTCTACTTGTATTCATTTTTATCTAGCCCCCATCCCGATACACATGTCCTGAGATCTTCAGGTATACATATATTCAAACACATGTCTGAACACTTCTGAAGAGATGGACAGGTCCTTGCTACCTGGGTGATTCACCTTGCCCTTGTTAAACTAGGCATATGGGTTTAATGTTTCCCAAAAAAGTGAAAATCACTTAACGCCGCAGCCCGCTGACCCGCACAGACCCAAGCTAATGATGCTCGTAGCACTCCAGCATGCAAGGTGACAGACAAGGTCAGCCGATTCTCTACAGCCGGCGTAAGGGTCACGCTAATGTCCCCGCATAGAGACTACAAGCTCAGGTCTTGCAAAGTCCTACAGTTGCAACCTTTAAAAACTACTTCGTTAAATTTGCTTGTATAAACAATCAATCTTTATAAGAGGAGGCAGTAAATGTTGATTTAGATAGAATATGCAGGCAAGAAAACATTAATGTCAGTCCCCATTAATTTTTGTCAGTTGTTTACAGGAATTAAGCTTTTTATAGAGAAGCATATTCTCAGACTTGATGATGGACCCAGACTGGCAGAATCAATCAGAGAAACCATTAGGAATATGGCATTATGTCCTGCCCAGGATATCCGTCCTTGGACCCCGTGATGCCTGAGACATGCTCTAGGGCAGTATTCCACAAAGCAGCATTTTTTTCATTAGGCAAATAACTTAAACCATATGTACGGATTGTCCAATAGGAATGTTACTTACCTCTCCTCCTATTGGACAGTTTTCCCATTTGGCTTAAGTCACCCAGCTACCTGGGAAATTCTGCTTTGTGGAACAGCCCCCACGTACCCCGGGATAAGATAGGTTGATAGTTGGCATCATATAGCAATAACTTACTGATATTCACTAACTTGAGACTTGATCTGACGCTAAATGCAACTTTCACACGCTAGACCCCAAAAGTCCAAGATTCAGCGTGAGGTGGGGAACTGTGGGTGAACGTCACGGAAACAGTCGGGTGTCATGGCAACTCGCAGGAGAGGAAGATCTTCCGCTTGCTAGGTAGCGACCACAGTATTACCGCGCACGGCATCCCAGTGCTGATACTTTAGCGGTTTATTTATTCTAAAATTACTGTTGTTGTTCTTGTTCTCTATCCAATTCATAACTCACCGTTTCCTTTAATATAACAAAGCGAATTTCCAGACTCCTTGCACAATTGGGCAGCAGGTGGCAGGCTTGTAAATCCAAGGTACACGTGGCTCGACAGCAGCACGCTCCAGCAAGGTATTAATTTGCTAAACAATAAAAGATAATACTTTCTGAGAAAATGGGAACATTTTATTACCATAATTGCTTAGCACACACCTTTGTGAATGAAAATTTAAATGACTTCCAACAGCTGTTAATATTGCACCATAGCAAATTTAAAAAGCGGAATAACTATGTTGAAGGTAAGCACCTATTTCAAGGTTAATAAGGTAGAGGTCTTCCCGGGACATAAACTGTTTGACACTATGAAGCAACGGTGTAAGATTTCACAGCTGATCCAAACGAAACTAAACCACAGCTCTTTAAATCCGGCTTAATCCCGCTTCTTAAAGTAACCGCATATAGGCCTATCTTTAATTTGACAATGCGCGTGCGCACGTTGTGAAAATCCTGAGTGAGAGTGCTTGATGGGGTCTGGGGGATGTCTCAGGAAAATGTACGATTGTCCAGTATGGGGACCTCTGCTTGGATGACAAGCAGGGAAATCATCTGCCATCACAATTATGGGTGACAGATCTCCAGCAATGGACAGATCCTTGGAAGTATATTCGGTTAATTGAAGATCACCTAGGGTCGGTAAATTTAAGCACGATCGTACGCCTTAGTTGAATGGTTTGTGAGGTGACGTCAAATGATGAAAGATAATTAATTAACATTTTTTGTCAATTTCCAGTCATGTATGAAATATCCCATGATCATTTCCAGAATATGGAAGATGGATGGATGAATGAACAGACTAAAGACGGGGAATCCTATTATTACTGAAACTAATGAGTACATACTGCCATCTTCTGGGCTTCTTTTGTAATAAAAAAATTGATGGATTAAACCATTACCGAAACATTTGATTCTCTTTCAAAATACACAAGGCCCACAAGCACGGAATTAATCGGTGTAATTTAAGTTATTTAAAGAAGACGTAAGTAAGTAGATACATCCATGGCAGCGCACCTTAGGTTAGATTAGAGTTTACAAAAGTTATTACCAGAATTATAAATTTTTTCTACCAGCATGAACTGCTACAATGCTATAATAAATGTTTATTATAAACTGATAAAATAATCAAAAACAACAATGTGCACTTTCAACTTGTTTATAAATCTGCTTGGTAACAAGTTGTTTACTTGATTTTTATTTACCGGCATCTGCACATTTTTGGGGAATTAAACGCATAGCCCAAATCACATTTTGCACACACAATACAAATCGGTTACTGTAGTGGGAGGCTTCGGGGATCGGGAGCGCCTTGAAGAGGGACGTAGGCAAAACTACAATAAACATCATTTTCGGCGACCCATCTCATTTACAGCCCGCGGGACTCGAGTGAGGCGAAAAGATGGATTTACAGCAACAACAAAAAAAGCACACACTCGCATACAAACACAGCGATGAAAGCCAGCCCTGGCTTATTCCGTGATATGCGGCTAAACACCCCCCCCTCCTTTTTTTTCGTCATGACTGCACGGTAGTGCGTCGGCTGAGTCGCACCAAACGGCCAGTTCTTGCATTGGTTTTTTTAATTCTTTTATTTATTTTTTATACAGAAATATGAATTTGCATGGTGGGGAATTAAAAAAAAAATAACGCGAGAGTTTGCAAGTTGACTCCAGACTGTAGTTAGAGCTGTCAAAGGGAGAGCGGATCGCGCATGACCCGACACACATTACTGTATACTGTACGCGGCCGCCGAGATATTATCGCTCCGAAAAGCAGCGATAATCCAGAGGTAAGAAAACGCGGACGGCGCCCAGAGCGAAAGCGTCCGTGGCCGCCCCATTATTTTTCCTCCGTCGCCTTTTCTTTTACTCCAGCCAACTGTGTTAACGCTGTCGAAATTACTGCACTAAACATATTTTTCTGACTCCCTTTAGCTGGGTAAAGCGCAGGGCTTTTTTTTACTCCTCCTTCGTATTAAAGTCGCCATTTTGCTTCAGTGTTTATAAAAGCTTCTTGTGTATGGTTTATTTTAATTCTCTTTAAGGATCCGACATTACTCTCTCTTTGGACGCAGTCGTCTTTTAAAATAATAATTATTTATTTATTTTTGCTTTAGGTCGATTTTAATGAGACTGTCGAGGTTAAACAAGGACCTCGTGGGTTACATATTAATGAAGGGACGAGACAGGAGGCGGTCGAAGGAAAAAAAGGTGAAAGTGTTGAGGTTATTTTCATTTGCATCCCCCCTTTCCCCCTCTTCTTCCTTCCTTCCCCCCTCCTCCTCCTCCTCTTCCTCCTCCTCCTTCTCCTCCCCCGGATCCTGATCAGGGGCTGCCCGTCTGTGCGCATCGCCGGCAGGTGTGATCGCCATGTAGGAGCGGCAGACACGCAGCGCAGCGCACCGCCTGACCGACCCCACGTGGGTGACCCCAGACACCCGGGCTGCCCCGCCAGCGTAGGTGACTCGGACCCCAGGTAGGTGTGGCCTTCCCATGGCGACACGTCTCAACTCATCTCTTATGATTAACGCTATTATTAACATCATAATCACCGTCATTATTATTGTTGTTGTCCTTATTGTTGTCAGGATCACTGTAACAGTAAAGATAAAATGTATTAGTTTTAATATTAGTATTACTACCACTACTAATATCAGCAACATTAATAATTTTAACTAAGTCTTAGGTATTCTTAGGATTCTGGTCAAAGCTGCATAAATTAAAATCATACTTACTAAGATATAAGTATATACAGATAAAGAAAACTCATGACCAGAAAAAACAACCCTAAGTGGTGTATCCTGGATCATATATATGTCGTTAATTTAGGCTGCGCGTGTACGTTTGTGTTCTTTGCTAATTGTCCCAGTTTTCCCGTGTTTCCGCTCCGGTGTGTCTAGACGCCGTAGCCGCCGTCCGGTGCGTGTTTGCCGAGCGCGGGGCCTGCGTTCGGTGCACGGTCTGTCTGCAGGCTGGTGCTGGACGTTTTCCAGGCGGCGCTCGCGTCCACCGTGGTGTCCGCGGCCGTGATCCAAGCGGGTGTTTTTTTTAGTTCGGGGTCCGACGGCGTGCGTGTTCCCGGTGATGGGAACGTGGCCCAACCCCTCCTCCCAGCGCTCCGGCCTGCGGGCGGAAAGTCCAAGAGTACGTTATAGGGAGCTCATGAGTGCGGGACTCGAAACCCCCTCCCAGTGCCTTGGGGATACTGAGCGGGGACTGGCTGTTGGAATGGGGGGGGCGTTGTAGTGTGGGAAGGCTTTTTGTTTTTTTGAAACGCTTCAGGTACCTCTGTTCTCTTCGTTTGTTGCAGCTAAGAAAAAAAATCTACGCAACTTATTTCTGTAATCATGAAATAGTGTGCGCATGCAGCATTTCTGAAGGGTCGAGGTTATGGACCTTTATTCGTTTTTAAGTTATTTTTTCGTATACATTTATGTACTTATCGTGGCATTTTGGTTTTCCATGTGACTTCAAAGTTAAAGAATAAAAATCTGTACAGACCACGTTGGTTAAACCCAAAGGAACGGTCATCATAATTCATTATAATTCATCAGAATAATGCAGTCTTTGAGTTAAATGTACGTTGGTGTGCTTCAGCTAAATGGAGGCTCCTGTGTCGGGGAAAACAGTCATAAATCTTGTTTAAATTCATAACGCAGAGTGTTTGAATATTTAAAAATGACGGCACCTTACCTACTCAATAATTACCTCAATCAAGTTGTGAAATATTCAGTTGTGAACAATAATAACAGGGATGATAATTACAGTCATGTTTGCCCTAATGTTTGCCCTAATTTGTATGATGTACAAATGGGCCAATATATTGATTGACAAATATCAAGCAGTAATGATGTGTATCAGCATAAACAGTGATTATCAGCTTTTGCAGTATGTAGAATAGTACAATGATTGCCCACATATACAGTATGCTGAAGACAACACTCCAGGATACATATCAGCATATAGCTCTCAAAGGCGTAGTCTTCCTCTGGAATTCTTCTGCTTTTTATCTCTGCTCTTGCCGAATATGTGGAATTTTTCCGGTCTCCTTCCAGGAAACTTTAGTGAAAGCTCACTGGCTACATTTGGACAGGGTTCGGGGTGCTGTTGAGCGGACTTCTCTTTAGGGTTTCGTGTGCAGCCGGGAGCAGAGGACCTGATTCAGCAGCTGCTTCCCTTATGTAGTGGTGATTCGGCCACATTGTTCAGTAATTGTATGAATGAGGACATCTGTATTTTTAGGTATGAAATGGTACCGCAAAAAATGTGCGGCAAAGAAAGAAAATGTCCCGTGTAAATGCTTGGAATAAAAACAATGACTTGGTTCATTTAAGTTTGTTTGGAGGAATCATCACTGAGAGAAGCTTCTGGTCTAATCTACACAGTAGAAGTGTGGTCATCATGTTTGTTTGACCAGATAATACTGTTCATTATTTACTGTACAGAATAATGTGAATTAACACCAAACACGGTTGGATGTTGAATATTTTATTTCATGAATGGACAGCCTACGCAATATAGAATTTATTTAAAAAGAAAAACAACCAGCGATCGTTTTTGCATGATCTTCCTGTGTTGGTGTGGAGTTTGCATGATCTTCCTGTGTTGGTGTGGAGTTTGCATGATCTTCCTGTGTTGGTGTGGAGTTTGCATGATCTTCCTGTGTTGGTGTGGATTTTGCATGATCTTCCTGTGTTGGTGTGGCCTTCTTCAGGAACTCCCACGTCTTCCTATAACGTGCAGTTTAGCTGAACTGGTGCCTCTGAACAGTGTGTCCTCCGAGAGTCTGTGTCCTGCAATGGACACATGTATAGCCCTGTGTTGGACTGAAACCCCATCCAGGATGTCCCTGTCTTCAGGCTCGCTGTGACCCTCTACTGCAGCGTTTCCCAATCCGGTTCTTGGGAACCCACAGACGGTCCACATTTCTGCTTTCTCCCAGCTGCCAAAAATGTGGACCGTCTGACAGGGAGCTCGGACAATATGGACCAGCTGTGAGTCCCCGAGGACCGGATTGGGAAACACTGTTCTATTGGTTAAAGAGCAATGGAAGATTGATGAATTATTATCATTGTTATTATTAATATTGCCGCTGCTGCGTTGTTTGTGCTCATATCATTGTAGTAGATGGTTCAATTAAAAGCTGTTAATGCTGTTTGACCAGGGGTTCTGGCAGGATTCAAACTTGCCTTAACCTGTGGGTTGCGAACCTCTGTCCCTGGTCATCACACTGACCTTCCCGTCTGTGCCCTGCAGCACTGTAATTTCATACAGTGTACAGTGTACGTCCATAACACAAATGAAGCCCTGCCCACTCCACAAAACTGCTATATTCCTCGGTATAGAGGCACCTGTTTATTCGGGGTCAGTCATTGATCACGTTTATTTATGGTATCGCATTTTTAATGAGTGAACTGTCACAAAGCAAATGGAAAACTTCAAAATGCTAATAAGCTGGAAAATATTCCCCAGCCCCTTTAATTGAGGTATTTGAGTAACATTCTTGGAAAATGCAAAAATGACAAATTTAGGTAATACACAGATAAAGACACACAGAACTGGAATATATAATATATCCCTGTGTGAACTGTGTATCCAGTACTAGGACACCGTGATTCTGAAGCCCATTCCCAGCAGGTGGGGGAGCGAAGTAGGGGGACACCATGGATGGGGTCCCAGTGCATTTCAGAGTACACACACACACACACACACGGGACGTAGGGACACCAGTCAGCTCAGCTATGTGCCTTTGGACTGCGACAGGGAACCAGAAGAAACCCACACATCACGGGGAGAACACACTAACTCCACATGCGGATTTTTAACTGCGGACGGTCACTGCCCTGCAGCTGTATACATATAACATTCATCTGTTTGTGATGTGTGGTCAGGTGGTTCAGGACTGATTTGAGAGTGTCATTGTTTCCGGAACCCCATGGAGGCGTTCAGCTGTATGATCCATCTCCTGCACATGTAACCCGCAGGTATGGAGACTTCCAGTGGGACCCTGGGGAAGCTGACCCTGGGTACGAACAAGGGCCGGCCGGTGAAGCCACCCCACCCCCCCGAAACAGCCAGGACGGCGGATGCAGGAGACAGCAGGCACGGTGAGTCAGGCCTGTGATGTTCAATCATCCACAGTCGCTGTCGATCAGAACTTCACCGGGCAGGAACCTCACCATGCTGTAGCCTTCTGGTCCCTGATTCTCGACACTCGGAGCACCAGTCAGTACCGTTGTCAACCTCCCCAGAGAAAAAGGAAATGACTACAGAGATGGGACCTTCGCCGGAAGTGGAAAATTATTATCACACTCAGCTGAGCAGTTAAACGCAGCATCGCTGGTGACATCACCATCTATAAAAACATGTGTAAAAATATTTTATTGTAGCTTTTAAATATGGGGCAGAACCGATAAAACGAGGGGTGGGCAGCGGTATTTCTGGTTGGGGCTGGATTCGCATGGCAGGTGAATTCCTGAAATCTGGGTGTGAAAACTTTCCCGCGGAAACCAAGGGACTTTCTCTGCTTAATAAGAAAATTAAAAACCTTGACACTGCGGTCCTTTGGATAATTGCTTAAATTTACATGAGGCTTTTAGCCAAGGGTTTCAGCTCTTTTTTTCCTCTTAGGGTGGGGTTTCTCAGTTTAGCTGGACTTAATTTACTTCCCCCCTCCCACCAATGTTCACTTCCAGGCTAGCTGATGTCATTTACCAGATCCGCACGCTTTACGAATGTTGGTTTGCTCTCCGCTAGCCGTAAGGCTAGCTTTTATCACCTCGCGCTAATGAGCTACCGGCGCCGTCAAAGAGGCATACGCCAAATCTACACCCAGCGTCTAATTGAAGGGTGCGCTTGTCAGTGCGTTGGGGAGCGTAAGAAACCACACTCTCTCTCTCTTTCTCTCTCTCCCTCTGATAGGTGGGGGGATATCTGGTCGGGAGGGGGGGAATGTGTTTTTAATTTCAGTTGTGCCAAGAATCGAAGACAAGGAGAATGTGAGTCGGATTCCATCGGAATGAGGATAAATAAATTTGATAATTCTTCAGTGTGGGACCTATAAAATCAGGGTGGGGCGGCTGTGTGAACCGGATGGGGGGGGTCGGATGTAGGGGTATCTTCTCCATGTCAGTCCTCCCGTTTGCTGGTGACTCATTTATGGCATTGTTACGCTCTTTCTTTTCAGTTTTCGTTTGCTGATTGCTCCAGATTCCATGCATCTGTTTTTGCTCCCCAACAAAGTGGCCATTTGTTGCGCACCCGAATCTGAATCTGATCTTTGAGCAAACGGGAGCCATTGTCCAGGTAGCATGTGGGGGGAGCGCCGAGAATTTTCTGGAATCTTTTGTGTGCGGCTTTGAGGCACCCTGGTCACCCCCCTCGCACCTAACAACCACCCTCCTTCGGGTTTCCCCCCGCAGAGGTACTTCCTGGTGGTGCCATTAAACAGGGGAGAGGGGGCTGCCGCTACAGTGTCATCAGATTATGAATTATTACTTAGGCTAAACGAGCTGTGCCATTGGCTCGGGCGTGACAGACCCGGACCACGGCGGGTCTGTTGACACTTGGTCACGCGGCCTGTGGCCTCCGGCCCAAATCGTTTCGCCGAACACGTGGTCTGCTGGCGAAGCGGCCAGAACCTCGAGGATTTGATCCTTTATGAACAATTTAGTTTTACAAGGAATGAGATAATCAAGGTCTTTCTGATGCTTTAAGGGGCTTAGGGGTGTAATTTATTCTTGAGAGCAAAAACAACCGGCTTGATGTGAGTAAAATCTCAGAACGTCAGACAGACAGCTTCAGTCTGGATGTTTCAATAGATGTCCCCCACCCTCACTTACACCCCCTCTAACTGTGTTCTCCCCAGACCCCTTCCCATAACTCACGGACCTGGGACAAAATTACTTCAGCGGGGCTCCCATGACACACAACTCCTTCACCTGGACCGCCGCCTGCCCCCTCCCCCCATCAAGATGGAGGGCCTGTCCCACCCCCCACTCATCTGTCTTGTATCCCAGGTCTGAAAGTGCCTCAATAGAATCACAGGGGCCCAACATAAAGCCCCCGTTCGCCACTTGGCCTTTTCGGCCCGGCTTGGTCCAGGGCTTCGTTGTGTCTGGGTTTCCCCCCTGCTGAATTTCAAAGGAAGCCCCTTAATAACAACCCCCCCCCCCCCCACCTCCTCGCTGGTTTATCCCATTCTTTGTTTGTTTTGAAAATGCTTAATCATTTTGATTTGATAAGACTCAGTGAGACTCAGAGACTCAGTGGCTGGCTCTCACCTCCCTTCTGCCAGGGGGCCGGGTTTGTGGGGGCCACAAACATTTACGTCGTAGGAACCTGCCCCCCCCCCCAGCACTTCCTGGCCCAAGCGCTTACTTTCCCCCTCTCTTGAAAGCATATTTCCATCTCCCCCCTCCACCCCCCAGTCAGTTTGGGCTCTACATCTTTTGAGCAGCGGTAATGCTTCCTAAAGACAAAAGCTAACATTTACACGGCCTTCCAGTCGCGAGTGCCTTTGCCAGGGGATTGGAGGAAGGATCTTGAGTTGTTTTAAAATGTTTTTTCACGCAGTAATGTGATCCGTTTTCGGCCTGCGGGATCCCACAGGATTGTCGTAATCCATTTTGGATAAAACGCTGATTTCCCACACATTCTGACGCTAAATGTCTGTAGGTAACTTGTTGCCGTATGCGTTTGGTCAAATCCGTTGCCTTGTTTCCAGGTGATGTCTAGCGTATGCTCCCTCGGAGGCAAAATTGGAGGTTATTATGGGATGTCGAAGCAAGGTATGTGTAAACTGCCATTTATTCTCCCCTAGTACTGGTAATAGACACCAGCTGGGGGTGCATTGGTATCCAGGGACAGTGGGGGTCCTTGAATGGGCTGATACAGGCCTTCAAGGGCAGAACTGGAACGTGTCAGGGAGCGTCTAGGGCCTGCCAGTGGGCTTCCTGTCCTGGGAAAAAAGGCCATGGCACAAACTAAGGGACGGAGAGGCATAGAGACTGGATTCAGGGGCTGACCTGGGCTCCGCTGGGGACTGGGCCTCCCTCCTATAATTCCGGGGAGGGGGTGCTGGATGGGTTACACACAGATATGTTCAGAGATAGACTGTCTTGCTGTCAAGGATCAATCTGTTATGTGGTCAGCTGCTTGGTTCATTACCCAAAATCCCTATAATTTGCCAGTCTCTTCAACAAGTTAACCATGACACCATCCATTAAAAATAATAAATGTCACCCATCCATCTTCTAAAATATAGATATAATACTTGCCCAGTAACCGAGATAATCAGAACTTCTGGATGAACCCCAAAGGTGACCCTCCTGGCCGCCTCACCCCGTGGGAGGATCCATCATGGCCCAGTTTCCAGGCCACTTTGGGAGTCACCAGTCTGTGGCACATCACAGACACCTGCCGGGATTCCCATTTGAAACGAGCTGTGTGGCTGCTTACCTCTGCAGGGTCAAAGGGCACGCCGTGTGTAGTCATTTATCGACCTGCCTTAGAGAAGTAGACAAAACCACTGTCTATGTGGGAGACCATTTTCCCCAGGATTACAAGCAGGGGGCACAAATCCCAGCGGCGGACTTTACCACCACTCAAACCATGCATTTGTTTGGGGGCCCCCTGTTGACCACAAACAGTCACTACACTAAATATTAAATACACGTGTTCCTTATTTAGGAGATGCTGAAGCAGCATGTTCTGCTAACCAGCCAGCTAGCTACCATCTTCCGACTCGCTTGCTAAATTTAACTATATATGCGACCATGAAGTGATCGTATCCCAGCAGTGCCACAAGACGAAAAGACAGAAAGTGTCTAGCATAGAATTTGTCTTAGCTGACCAGATTCTTCACCACAGGCAATGAAATGCCTGATGAGGATGCAGAAGACTTCATGTACACAGATAGATTGGAAGATGTGGGTCTCCATGTGTTTAACTCGCACAGAAAGTCGTGTTTATTTATATATGTCGGCTGTTTACTGAAAGGGATCAGATTAATGTGGGAAAAGTATCCTTGTTTTTTGTGAGTACAGTATCATTCCTGTTAATGGGGCAGGCAGCCTGGTTGGGGGGGGCGGTTTCCATGCACACTCTTTCACTGATTCCTGGGGGGGGTTGTACCGTCTGAGGTCACTCGTGGCCCAGCGCCGCAGAGGAGCATAAACAGCAGGGGAAGCTGCATCACTGAACAGCGCCGGTGAGGTTCGCCGCATCTGTAAGCAGAAAGCAGTAATCACCGACACGGTGGAGCAGTGCCGGGGCTGTGGGGGCTTGCCCCTTTTTTTGGCTTGCCCCCCCCCCCGAGACACCCCCCCCTTTTGCTTGGAGCTTGTCCAGTAGAAAATGAACAATGTGCAGCTGTAGCCTGAGATGGAGGGGGAGGAGAATAGCAGCAGTGCGTGTGTGTGTGTGTGTGTGTGTGGATTATGTTTATATTACATTGTGAGGACCAAATATTCCGCACAATGTAAGAAAAACCTGTTATTTTAACGTTGTCAGGACCATTTTTCAGGTCCCCACAAAGATCTGTGAATGCTATCAAAAAACTAGAAATGCCAAAAGTCTCGTATTTTGTTTGGTTACTTATGGTTACGGTTAGGGCTGGGTAGGGGTTAAGGTTGTCATGTTGGGATTAGAGTTTTCCATTAGAAATGAATGGAGAGTCCCCACAAAGATATAATTACAAACCTGTGTGTGTTTGTGTGTGTGTGTGTGTGTTTGTGTAGTGTGGTGGTTAGAGAACTGGGTCTCATTCCCATAGCAACACAAACGGCACATGGGATGAATTAGTGACGCTCTCGCCAGCAGCCGCGCCTGGTGCGTCCGAAAAATGCCCCCAGCATCAGCCGGAACGGTCTCACAAAATGTTCGAAGAGTGAGGTGGGGGTGGGACCAGGGCCCCGCGGAACAGGTGCCAACGCAGAGACATCCCGATTAATTTAGCGGTGAAATTTGATGACAGGCTAACCCGCCCCGCCTGTCGGTCGGCGTGGGATTAGGGGGACGATCCGCAGGGATTGAATCATTCCCTCTGGCATCCAGTCACATTACCAGGTCGTTTGCCTGTTTGTTTCATTCTGTCTCACCTCCCTGAACCCATGTAACGATGTCATATGCTTCTCCGTAAGAGATCATAAGAGAAGTATCACTGTCTGCCTCACACAAGCTCATGAGATGGAGGTAGGTGGCACCACAAATCGAAAGACTACACGGTGATTGCAGGAAGTTGGCTGCAGTGCGTGTTCCATGTCGTTATGGGCCTGTTAGAATGATTCTGAGTTACAGGATGGCAGCTTCTTCTACTGGGGACAACCTGTCTGTATCATATGAAACATGTACCTGGCAGGAACCTGTATCTTTAGGTCTGTCTATTTATTTATTTATTTATGACACCTAGGAAAACCCCAGGAATTCTAATCCCTGGGAATCACCTTCCAGGAGGTCATCTTACCAGAAATAGAACGTGCCAGAACCGTGAAGCCTGGACCTTAAGGGGCTGAGCCATGAAGACCCGCTGACAGCTAATTAAATCGTAGCCAGTTGGCAAGCCCCCCCCCAAGCACTGTGAGAGAGCGGGTGTAGGGCCGTCAAGCGTGATGGGAGATTGCGCTAACGAGAATGCCCGTCCTCATTAAAAAGAGGAGAGACGGTGGTCCTGACACCGCGCTGGAGAAGCGCGGTTTCCACCTGTTACGCCAGGGAGCCAGGACTGATGCGATGCATCAGACACCCTGAATCAAAGTCTCTCCTACCTCATGTGGGTCAACTGCCGAAGTTTTATAGACACAATCTGCAGGTCGTCACTTAAAGGTGTCATGTCCGGTTCCCTGAACACTTGTAGCCTTTTTACTGGTTAGCGATAAAAAAAAAATCGAGGCGTGATTCCAGCCCCTGCTGACGTCGCGGGGGGGCCGGTGAAGAGGGCAGTTCGGCGGACAGTGCCACGTGTGGCCGGTACCTTTCCACACTTCTAATCCAGACTGCAGTTGCGGGAAGGGGACGGCTGGAGCTGATAACATCTGCTGTTCCTCTAGGGAGCCAGTAGGAGGCAATACCAGCACACAGGGGACTAAGTCGATAGGGACAATGAGCCAGTCCCCCCAGGTTACAGATGCCCACCTGGCTCTGATTTGCTTAATCAAGGGCTGTGAGAAAAGAGGCCCAGCTGGACTGGTGAGAGGTGAATGTGCGGGGGGGGTTGTATCAAATGCTTTCCAGCAGGGTTGTTTTGTTTTGGGTTATGAGGGGGAGTTTTTTAAAGTTACACTCTCTGTTTTGGAGTAAACAAAGCAAATGATTCTAATTCCTAACTTTGTGTAGAGCCTGTGTGGCTGCCATTGCCACACGGCAGCTAAAACTTATTTCACAAAACAGAGGGTAGCCATTTTTTGCCATTGGGTCGGACTGAGCAGGGGAGGGTAAAGAACAATGATAGCGGACCGAAAGTGAATGGAAATGTGGATCAGAATCCCAGCCGTTCATTCTATGGTTTCTAGGTAGATTTATTAATCGGGGCCTTCCAAACATGCAGCAAAATTGAAACCATGCTGATTGGTCATTACTCATTAGTTCAGCGAGGGAAACGAGCGGAAGACGCGTCGAGCAAAGTGGTGGCGGACAGCAGCTCTACCGCGGGCGACGCCCGGAGCTCTGTGACGGCCTCGAGGGCGGCCTTTGTTATAAATGGGGAGAGCGTGTTTTGCAGAGCATCACAAAGATGTAGAAAATACAAAAGCTAACAGGAATGACAGTGACTTAAGGGAAGCTCAGATCAATGCGCGCAGTGACTCGGTGAAGGAATCCTCATGCCCCTTGGGGAATCTTTGGTTTTCAACATGCCGTCAATTTCCTAGACTTTAAAATAGCAGTGTTTAGTGGGGGGTTGAATCAGTTTACAAACTACATAGAAACTACGTTCTGAACCTTGCTACTGAGATTAGGTAAAAGTA
>JAODKC010000041.1:21441323-21470656 GCA_026777985.1 Mormyrops attenuatus
TCATCAGAAGCCAGGTAGAATAGAAAACCTACTGGATAGTAGCTCTCCAGGACCGGAGTTGGAGACCCCTGGTCTAGATTGAGTTTATTTACATTTATTAGCTGGTACTTTTGTCCAAAGTGAGGTAAATAGCATGTTACGTATGGCTGTCAAGGAGTCGACTGGGTGTAAGTGTAGCTATGCTGAGCTTCTAATGAATGCCCAGGTACAAGCGTACTCAGTACTGTGTCAGATCTGTGAGGGTCTAGAATCAGTACTCAGTACTGTGTCAGATTTGCCAAGGTCTACATAGCACAGTGTCAAAGCTGACATCTTGATAAGTCCAACAATCTAGTTCATATTTTTAATTTCAGCTCTGTGTTCTATGATCTAGCTGATGTACAGTATGCAGAAACCATTTCCATACATTGTTTCCAAATATGTGATAAAATGTGACTTTTAGCAGAAATTCAAATAGAACTTCCGACTGCTTCTCTGTCTGATTTTTCTGTTAATACATCTCTTTGTTTACTATCCCAAGAATTCTGAAGACTGTTCTGATTGGTTGATTGAATTTCATAAAAATTTCGGAAATCTCACAACGTTTAACAAACTGATTCATTCCCAGTTGTTTTCCCTCATCTTTATATCTGGTCCCATGCCCTGTGTTCATCTTGGCCTGGACCGTCATCCTGAAAACTCTTTTTGGGTGGTTTTCATGGGGATTGATAACAATTTGGGTTGGTCACCGTGGGGGTTGATTATAGTTGGGATCGACCACTAAGTCGATTGATCAACGAGGGGATTTATCAACGTGGGGATCGATCACAATTGGGGTTGGGCACTATGTTGATTAACCATCATCGGGTTTGATCACGGTAGTAATTGTCTGCCACGAGGATTGATTATCATTCCATTCTGCAGGCTTTGCCTGTAACGAGAGAGCAGAAGGGAAGAAGAAGGGCCGTCCACGAGTGGAGATCCATGAGCTGAGGAGCATTCCGGTAAGCCGTTTCCTGGAGCACCTAACATTCCCGGGGGGCCCAAAACGGGTAAGTGGCCGCACGATGGAGACAGAGAAAGCTCAGACTATCCCCACAGTGCTATTAGATGATTAAGCATCATGCTGGAGGAGAGTTCCAAGAGGCCTCTGGCTGCATTTTGGGATGATGCTGGGTGCGTGGCCTGGCTTGTGTGGGAACCCGCCCGAGGCAGACCCGCAAGGCTTTGGGGTCTCCCCTCATGTCATTCCTGTCTCCCAGGCTGCCATGATGGTCCAGTGGAAGGAGGACTTCAAGAGCCGCTCCAGAGTGAAGTGTCCCAGCCCTGGCTGCTGGCTGGAGTTCCCCAGCATCTATGGGCTCAAGTACCACTACCAGCGCTGCCAGGGGGTGAGTGCTGCCCCCTACAGGGCAAGTGGATACTCTTCTTCACTCTAGATAGAGTTCTGGTGACTCTCATACCTCCAGCAAGATGTTTTCCTCCAGTTCTTTGTCCCCTGACCCTCTCTCTCGCTTTTCCGGTCCTTCAGGCGACTCTGGCGGAGAAGCTGAGCCATAGCTGTCCATACTGTGAGGCTGCCTTCGCCTCCAAGGTGCGCTTGCAGAAGCACAAGGTCTGGAATCACCCTGAGAGGGTGTCCCAGGAGCCCAAGGACGAGAGCAAGTCGCCGAAGGGGTCAGCCAAGGCCACTGTCAAAAAGAGGTGAATGTACTCCCCTCCCAACGCCTGCTTTTATCTGCTGGGTTTGTTATGGCTTCCCCCGGTGGCTGTAAGCGTTATGACATCGCATCTGTGCTAGGCCGGCGGAGAATGCAGCGGCAGCCCCTGTCGCCAAGGTGAAGAAGGAGGCCTTGCGGCTATCACAGAACGGCGAGTGTGCCGCGCCTGTTGCCGACCGCAAGCCACATGCGGCTCGCCAGGCAGCATCCTCTGAGGCCTCGCCCAAAACGCCAGGGGGGAGCGAGAGCGAGGGTGGCAGCCTGCCCCCGCCCTTTCCCGAGGAGGATCCGGAGAGAACAAAGCACAGTAAGATTACAACACCTCGGAAGGTGGTTGGGCCGGGGTCTCGGCACCGCCCCCTTGTGGCCACACACACACGTGCACTCTGACCTGTAGGCCATGAACCATGCATAAAACATGTATAAAACAACTTCAGTTACCATCGTCACTGTCTGTGTTGTATTAACGTGTCCTTACAAAATATCCCTAATGCAGAGCTAGAGGGGGTGCTGTGTGGCTCAGCAGGTAGGACACTGTGCCCATGATCAGAAGGTCACCGGTTCAAATCCCAGCATCAACAGAGCAATGTCACTGTTGGGCCCCTGAGCAAGGCCCTTAATTCCCAGTTACTCTAGGGACTGTCTGACCCTGCTTTCTCAAAAATCTATTGCTTTGGATAAAAGTGTCTGTTAAATATGTAAAATGAGAGCCAGCCCATAATACTATCTGCAAGGTCTTAAGATCAGAGAGCGACATGTGTGCTTCTCCTAATTCCGAAGAATCTAAAGCACATGTCATGAATTGTGCGTGTTTGGCTGTGGGCGGTGAGAGTGTGACTGAGGTATGACACGGAGCAGACAGACCGCAGGACCGAGTCTGCCGCGGTGTCACAGCGACGGGGGGGGCTGTCCTCACACAGGTGGTTGACCTTTTCTTTAATTTCCCATTTTCTACTCGAGCCAGGGAGGAAACAAAAAACCCCAAAGAAGTTCACCGGGGAGCAGCCATCGATTTCTGGAACTTTTGGTCTGAAAGGTAGGTAACTGCGGGGTCGTGTCCTAGAGTCCTCCATGCAGGGGTGGATCTAGGATTTTGTATGGTGGAGGGCATAAGAAGGACCATAATTCATACAGAGAGGCCAATGTTATCATTAACCAATGATATGTTTGAATTCGTGAGTGACAGGGGTGGGGGCACTCAGGGTCCAATCAGCTTTCAGTTGGGACAAATGCCCCTATGGTCCAACCCCCTGTACATGCCCCTGACTCTGGGCTACGATGTGATCATTTTTCATTTGCCTCACATGTCTTTGCTTAATGCCAAAGTGTCGTAATAGGAGCATGTCATTTTGGGACATTTTGATTTCCTTTTCTGTGACTTCACAAACGTTCCCACCTCTGAAACTGTGAATTGTGGATTGGCGTGTAAATTGCCCAAACTGGCACCTGTGTCAGTGTTAATAGCTCACTCAGAATGAAATTTCATTGCTGTGATCGTTTAGTGTAAATTGAAAATGTTGACAGAATATTATTTTAAAGATCGTGTCCACTAACAATGTAATTTGCAGCTGTAGCAATCAAAAAACAAAGAGACATGGCATTTTCAGCATTTTAAACGCCGACCTGGTACTATGGGTAGAGAAGGAATAATAGGAGTTACATAATAAAGCAAACCTTTTCATATTTTTCACTGTTTTGATATATTTCTATTGTGTAAAGATACATAATTATCATTCACTTTGCATAAACTGTTTTAAGCTATTGAAGGTCTTGTGTTCAACATAAAATGAAAGATCTTCAGAATTATTGGCCAGTGTCATCCTCATGTTATCAATGATGTGCAAAACATTGCCTTCCGGTGTGTTACTGTGAAGTGCTTTAGCTGTACCCTGTCTGCGTGTTTAGGTGACGGGTGTCAGCTGTACGCCACCTGCGTGTTTAGGTGATGGGTGTCAGCTGTACGCCATCAGCGTGTTGGACTGTATGTTGTCGGTTCACAGGAGAGCTGGTTTTGGGGGGGGCAGGTTCCTGCTGTCCACAAACAAGACCTATCATTCCATATCTTAGCAATAGCCCCTCCCCCCCTACGTTTTCTACATTGGTTGATTGCATATAATTGCAGTTCATTTTTAATATAGCAATTACTGAGGTGTTTAATTTCCTCCTGCCGCACAGACATCGTTTGGGCCGTGTTTGTCAGCCGCGTCGGGGCGGCGGCTCACAGGAATCGCGCATGGCACGCCGCCATCCTTACCACGCACTGCGACATGGGTACACACATAAACATTGCCGTGTTCTTCTCACACACACACAGAAGCAGGATGGACAGAATGGTTCTCAGGAAGCTGTGTAGACACCCCACCAGTATTTAAAAAGGAATCATTTATTTTAAAAAATCTTAAAGGAGTTAATGTGCATTATTCTCAGTAAAACTAGTTTTTTTTTGTTTAACTGAATCACACCTGAAACTGGTAATTATCAGATACTGGGCTGGTTAGGAACCAGTCAGACCAGTGTCTGCCAGCCTGTTTCAGTTCTTTGTTTTCATTCTCGCTGCAAAAAATGTGAACTCGCACCTCGCCTCACCGGTTCCCGTGTTAGACGGTTAAATGAGCAGCAGCCAAAGGATGCCAAGAACACTGGGGGGGCCACTGCTGAGTGCCGCCGCGGCCACATGACGTGGGTGTGTCGTGCCCTCCTCTGCAGGGATAAACAAGGTGGAGGAGAAGCTCAAGTCTGGACGTTGCAAGAGGCCAGATGGGGGAGGGGTTAATGAGGATCCTGCTAGGAAAACGCAGACTCTGGTACCCAAGAAGGAGCCATCACGTCCATGTCCGGGTAAAAAGAAAACAGTCAGCTCACTTCCTTCTCTCTGTCTTCTGTTTATCTATTGATTCAGACTCTCCTCACCTGTATATTTCCTGCCTACTTCCTATCAATACTGAATGCTAACTCTGTCTCTCGTCACTGTACACTTTCTTTCCGTTTGTGTGCTTCCTGTCAATATTGAATGCTGTCTCTCCTCAGTGTATACTTCCTGTCTGTGCCTACTTCCTGTCTCTCTTCACTATATGATTCCTGTCTTTCTATGTACTTCCTGTCAATATTGAATGCTAACTACTTCCTGTCACTATTTTATTGAACTCTAATTGTCTCTCCTCACAGTATACTTCCTGTTTATCTACTTCCTGTTAGTATTGAATGCTAACTCTCCTCAGTGTATACTTCCTGTCAGTAATTCATCTGTATTACTGGTATGATCAAAGCCTTCAGGCATGTCTAGGCCACCAAATGTCCCAAAGGGCCAAACCAAGTGTGAAGGTTGGGGGGAGGGGGGGGCGGCTGTCATTGCCACTCTGACCTTGGTGCTTCATTTCCCAGGGAGCCCTGAAGTGCAGTGGCAGCACGCCATTTCGGAGCGGGGGGAGGTGGTCTGTCCCACCTGCTCCCTGGTGACCAGGAAGACGGTTCTGGGTCTCAGAAAGCATATGGAAATCTGTCAGAAGGTACGGACATTGATCCATCTCACTGACACTGCTTGCTTTGTGGTACATATCAGCGTACGGTCTTGTTTGTTCCTAGTGTTCAGTACAGTTGTTTACAGTTCAAGGCACAAAGCATTCTGGGTTAGTGGATGATTCATGTAATTAGCCTGGCTCTCCCAGGGCCACTTTCAGAGAGCAGGGACTCATTAAGCACTTCCCATTGATTGGATGGTGGTAAAAGATGATATAACCCAGCCTGCAGCATCACTGCTGCGGACTTAATATCTTTGTTTTATGGAGCCAATCCGAGCGTATTTAACGACTCTCTGCAAAGTGACAGATTTGATGTTTGGTCATTGAGTCGAGGCTGCCATTGGCCACACTCTCTTGTCGTGGGGCACTGCCACGTGCCTGCCGCGCATCCCTGCCACAGGAAGGCCCCACTACTCCTGTGCTTGTCCTCTCTCCGAAGCTCCAGGACGCCCTCAGGTGTCAGCAGTGCCAGAAGCAGTTCAGGTCGAAGGCGGGACTCAACTATCACACCATGGCGGAGCACAACAGCCAGGTAACGCTGATGAGCAGCGCAGGCTATGTGTTTGACGCCTCATAATCCTCTGCACAGCTATCTGCTTGTAAAGTCAGGACGTTTTAATCACATGACAATACTATTTCCAGGGCCAACACAGGTACAGGCTAATATGCCACAGTGTTTTAAATCGATCTGAAACAAAAAAACTAGAACATAAGAACATAAGAAATATACAAACGAGAGGAGGCCATTCGGCCCATCAAGCTCCATTGGGGAGAACTTATCTAATAGCTGAGAGTTGTTAAAATCTTATCTAACTCAGATTTAAAGGAACCCAGGGTTTTAGCTTGCGCTACACTAGCAGGAAGACGATTCCATACTCCAGCTACACACTGTGTAAAGAAGTGCTTCCTCAAGTTCATTTTAAAATGTTCTCCCGCTAATTTCCACTTATGGCCACGAGTTCTAGTATTTAAACTAATATTGAAATTTAGCTGAACAGCATTCCGACCTGTTAGAATCTTAACTAAATATTTGTCCTTATACCACTTTCCATGCAATGAGAACGATAAGATGAAGTGGCTGTGTAAACTAAACAGCCATGTTTTGCTATTTTTTTCAAGTTTAATATTAGGGGTGTAACAAAACACAAAATTCATGGCTCAGTACAAATCTCGATATTGGGTTCACGGTTCGGTGCAATTTCAATACAGCAGGGCAAACTGAACTTCTGAGATCATTTGTTATTAAAACTGCATGCACAATTACGAAAAGTTGTCTGAATGACAAAAAGACACTTATTTGCACATTGTAAAAAATATGCACAATTTACAAATCAAAAATATAACATTATAATAATCAATAATGAACTTAATGCCATGTTCTCTGTTGCCGAGGATGGTCACCTATCTGTAGCTGAATTTGCTTAAATGTCACAGAGAGATCGTTTCTGCTTTGCTCTGGTTGTTCACGCACTCGGATGAGTTAGCACATTAGATATGTTTTCAGCAACATACGTAAATTCAGTGTAACAGAGCTGACAGACATTCTTGGTTTTAGCCACTCTCTCTCCAGTGTCGGTATAACTTAACAGGAAACCGAAATGTTCCCAAACTGCCTATTATGACTGGATGTAACCAAGATTAGCCATAACCATCTCACAGACACAGTTAACATAACGTGTCCCCTGGTGTGAATGTTTTCCAGTACCTATGAATTTATATTCCACCCGTTTCAAAAAATATGTTCATTCATTTCAGTGTGAGTGCTGAACTGAAAATGATGTAGCCAGTGAGCACCTATGTACCAACTACACTCAACTCTCTGTTTGGATTAAAGAAACTGAACCCCTTTTTCACCCTATTTTTTCAACTTGAATTAATGGAGTTTAGCCTCATTGTCACCATGATGTTACTGGTTCCACCACTATGTTTTGTTTGACCCCTGAAACAGTTTTACATCATGCATTACGTCAGACTAGACACGCAGACACGGCTCAGTCCAACCATTTGATGTTCCCAGGCGTCCCTGCATTAGCCCAGTGGCACAGCTAACCTGTGTTAGCTTAGCAGTACAGCAAGCCTGCGTACTACCTTCCTGTGTTAGCCCAGTTGTGTGCCATCCCTGCATTAGCCCAGCAGTATGGTGATAGCACAGCGGTACAGTGTCCCTGAATTACTGGAACTGTGTTAGCACAGTGGTACAGCGTCTCTGCGTTAGCCCAACAATACGCCGTTAGCACATCAGTACGGCGTCCCAGCGTTAGCCCAGCGATACGCTTTTAGCCCAGCGGTATAGCATCCCTGCGTTAGCCCATCGATACTGTGTTAGCACAGCGGTATGGCATCCCAGCATTTGCCCAGCGATACGGTGTTAACCCAGCGGTACAGTGTTAGCCCAGTGGTACAATGTTAGCACAGCGGTACAGCGTCCCTGTGTTACCCCAGCGATATGGTGTTAGCACAGCAGTATGGCGTCCCTGCATTAGCACAGCGGTACACCGTCCCTGCATTAGCCCAGCGATACAGCCTTCCTGCATTAGCTTAGTGCCACAGCTTACCTGTGTTAACCCAGTGATATGGCGTCCCTGCTTTAGCCCTGTGGTTGGGCCTTCCTGTGTTAGCCCAGCTGTGCAGCACCCCTGCGTTAGTGAAGCGGTACCGTATTAGCATCTTAGCTGGACTTTGCGCACTCCCTGTGCTAGCCTGACAATACAGCATTCCCATGTTCACTCATCTATACACCAGCAGCACGTTGTGCTTTCTTTGGCCACTGAATAATGCACCTCTGTCATAAAAGCATTATAAATCATGAATGACCAAGCAAGGCTGCCTGAGTCTGAAAGCCTTTTACCGACACATCTGGACTTGAACAAAGGGAAAGTTTAGAGCTCACTTACTGTAGTGGGGTGGACCTGTACAATAACTGGGGCAAATGAAAGCGAGACATCACTCGCCATTTCTGCTGGCTTTACACTGATACAAGAGGGCTCATTAAAGCTGGGGATCTCTAGAGAGCATCCCTGAGGAACAGGCAGGCCTTCTCACAGGGGCTGCAGACAGCTGGATCACATTGGTCCTTGAAGCAGAGCTGCAGTCAGATATCTGTGCAGGCCTGCTGTCTCTGGCCATGAGTTCACTTTAGACCTTGAACTCTTCAGTGTATTATATTTGTACCAAGGCTGCCTAGTTAGTGAGATACATGATTCCTGCAGGAAGCCACACTTAGTCACTGTCTATTTACAGAAATTTCATTCATTTAATTGAATTTGATATATTTATAGAATCAAACCATTTTTTCCATGAAAACGATCAGTTGGGTAGTGTGTTTGGACATATTGTCGTTTATGGATTTCCCCCGAAGGCTTTATGTTTGTCTGGCAGGGAGGGGGCATGCTTCGGGGGGTGGCAGTAAGTTGGGACGCTGTACAGCTGTGCTCCTCTCCCCTCAGCAGCCCTCAGGAGGTGACAGCCAGGCTGGTGACGAGCAAGAAGAGCGGGACAGGCTGCGCAGGGTCCTCAAGCAGATGGGCAGGCTCAAGTGCCCCGTGCAAGTAGGAGCCTCTCCTTCTGTCTGCCTCTCCTTCTACCTGCCTCTCTCCTCTCTCTGCTTCTCCCTGTCTGCCTCTCTTTCTGCCTTCCTCTCTAACTCTCCCTCTGCCTCTCCTTCTGCCTGCCTCTCCTCTCTCTGCCTACGTTTCTCTATCTGCTTTTCCCTGCCTGCCTCTCTTTCTGCCTTCCTTTCTAACTCTCCCTCTGCCTACCTCTCTTTCCTGTCTGCCTCTCTCCTCTGTCTCCCTCTCCCTCTGTCTGCCTCTCTCCTCTTATCTTTGTCAGCCATTCTCCACCTCTCTCCTCATTTCTTTCCCCTTCTCACAGTGTCCCCCTTCCTTTTTCTATCTTTCCTTCCCTTACTCTCTTCCTCAGTCTGCCATTCTCCTCCTCTCTCCCCTTCCCTCTGTCCCCTCTGCCAGCCTCTCTCTTCTTTCTCTGTATAAATGAAGCATAGGCAGGCAGGGTGAAAACCTGTCCAGTGGGGATCCTCACGCCGATGGCTGTGGCTGTCCTCCCATGCAGGGCTGCTCTGCTCACTTCTGTAGCCTCATGGGCTACCAGTACCACCAAAAGCGCTGCGGCAAGGAGCTATCCGAGGCCGACAAGCCGGTCTTCAAGTGCCAGCACTGCGACAAAACCTACCGGTCCAAAGCGGGCCGGGACTATCACCTACGCTCCGAGCACGCCGCCACACCTGCCACCAGTCCCACGGTAACGGAAAGAGCATTTCTCTGTCAAGGGTGCCACTGTCTTTGCTCCATTGCTGTAGAGTTGCTCTGTAACTGCTAACATAGTTCAGTTGTATAACTGTCTTGTATTTTTTGGAACACAACAGTTCAGAGTGTTTATTTATGCAAGCTGTGAATCCTCAGGGTGACTTGTCAAGTTTTTTCACAAATTTGTAATACATTTGCTTTCATTACTGTTTTCCTTGTAATTATAATAACTTCCCACATCAAATAACTGATGTAACCCACTGCCACTCTGCATGACTCTGCTGTTTTCTCACAGCTAACTTAGCAATAACAGTCATCCTCATTGACTAAATTGGGAGTAACGATTTCCCTCATTAGCTAATTTTGCCACCCTTTTGGGCCTTCAAAGATAGATCAAAGACTGCTGCTGTCCTGCGGGTGATGCCGCTGAGCTTTTTTCCCTTGTGCAGCTAAAAGCAGAGGACCTGCCAGTGACACGGAACCCGGACGTCCTTGGGAAAGACGTGCGACTGGTGAAGCAGGAGGAACAGGAGACAGGAGAGACGGGGGAGACGCAGGACAAGCAGGAGCAGGAGGAGGAGCTGAACTTGGAGGAGGACTTTGAGAGGACCCCAAGTGGGAGGGTGAGACGTCGCTCCGCCCAGGTGGCAGTCTTCCACCTCCAGGAGATCGCCGAGGACGAGCTCACCAAGGAATGGGGAGCAAAACGGCGCAACAAGGATGACCTCGTCCCTGACAGCAAGAGGGTGAGGAGTATTCCGGGCGTCACACCACAGCGACGTGTATCACTTGAGATTTTGGTTCCACAGTGCTTCATTTGACTGTGTCGCTTTCCTCCTCAGCTTAACTACACACGCCCTGGACTTCCAAAATTCAGCCCCCGGCTACTGGATAACTGGAAGAATGAGGTCAAGGAGAAGGGTTTCATCTGTTGCCCAAACTCAGTAAGGCCGTTCTCCTCAGCTTTCTGAGGACATACTCGCCGTGACACCCATTCCCGCGACGCATGTTGCCTCGACAACGCGTCCTCACATTTTCTCAATCCGTCGCAGAACTGTGAAGCGGTGTACTCGAGCGTGTCGGGACTCAAGGCTCATTTAGCGAACTGCAACAAGGTATGACCTTCTGTGAGACGCATTCCTCCTCGGATACGTTTGTTAGGACGCCACGGGTCAGCTAAAGGTGCCATTCCTCCGCTTACAGGGCAACGGCGCAGCGGGAAAATACCGGTGTCTGCTGTGCCAGAAGGAGTTCAGCTCAGAGAGCGGCGTGAAATACCACATAAACAAGACTCACTCTCAGGTACGCACCTCCGGTATGTCCTACTCAAGAGTACAACAGCAGGCCCCACTCGGATCAGACCTGAACCTCCGGTTGGCTGCCTGCTGCTCAAATGGGGCAGTTAAATCTAACATCAGTACCATACTGAGGTCTGTGTGGAAGGAGCCACCCATTTGTTTGGAAAGTCAGGGGTGATTTAATCAGCAGCTTAATTTCCAAGCCGCCCAGATTCTCCAAGCAGGTTGTTTACAGCAAGAGCAGCAGCTCAGTTGCTGTATCAGTGTCTCCCTTCACCTTGATTAGCTGGCTTAGTGTAGCTCCTTGCCATTGTTACCAATTTTATGCTCCTGGTCTGAGCATCTCTGGAGCTCCTCAGAGACACTTCAAGGTTTAATGAAGAAAACACTGGAAACATTCCATGCTATTGCTTAATCCTGTTTTTTCTTGGTGCAGTTTTTGCCTTGAATTTTAAGGAGAGCTTTGCATTTAATTATTTAGTCGACACTTTTATCCAAAGCGAGGTTTGAGAAAGCAGGGTCAGCAGTTGTGGGTTAAGGGCCTTGCTCAAGGACTCTACGGTGACGTCACTCAGCCACACCTGAGATTTG
Organism: Mormyrops attenuatus; assembly: GCA_026777985.1. Classification (NCBI taxonomy): domain Eukaryota; kingdom Metazoa; phylum Chordata; class Actinopteri; order Osteoglossiformes; family Mormyridae; genus Mormyrops; species Mormyrops attenuatus. Next base: position 21,452,696 of record JAODKC010000041.1, read on the forward strand.
AACCGGCAAACATTTAGATGACAGGCACGGTGCCTTAACCCGCTCAGCCATACAGCACCCCTTGTGGCAGCGACGTGTCCAACAGCCTTCTCTCCACCACGCTGCCTTCATCCTTTTCTTGTATCCCACCTGCAGAACTGGTTTCGGGCAGCCAGCCACGAAACGGCCAGCATAAAGAGGAAGGAGCCTCAGAACGGCCTGAAGACAGACCCCCAGGGTGGTGGTGGCGTCGCCGGGAAGAAGAGGGGCCGCAAGCCCAAGGAACGGCCACCCGGTGACACCCAGAAGGACGTGGAGGAGCCCATCCCGTCAGAGACTCACAGCCTGAACCCCACCCCCGCTGTGTTGGCAGGGGGGGCACCCAAAACGGAGACGTTTCCCCCCCTATCAGGAGACGGGCTCCATCCAAAAAGGTGCTGAGCACCAAGTAAATTGTAACACCAGAGCCACAAGGCAGTCCATCCGCACGCTGTCCAGCGCGGTTCCCAGGAAACTCTTCTCTTCTAAATGTGAAGAGATACTTCAGGACAGAAGCAAAGGATGGGGGGGTGGATATTTGCTCTTACATTAACTTCAAATTCACCTAGTGATTTTAACCTTACATATAAAAATATATACAGTGTCTACTGATATATATAATACTCTTTTTTCCATTTCATTCCTAGGCCTTATTTAAATTCTTACATTACTCACAAAAGGGGTAAATTGTAGCCAGTCAAAAAAAGAAACCCTTTTATATAAACTTTTTTTTAAGCAGTAATACTTCAGTGTATTTTAAATATTTGTCTTGATGATACCTGTCTACAGAATAGTTCCATGTTTTGTCTTTCAGAGGAGTTAGTTAAACTAAGCTAAATTTACATCCTCGTATAAGCCGTGGGTTTGTTTCTGTGACAGGAGGGTTCAAGCTGTTCGATTCCACCTTTCATCTCTTGTGTCCTTGTTGCTGTCTCCGTCTGTTTAACTCCGGCAGCTGAATATCGAGGCGTGTGTTGTCCCTGGAGATTGTGAGATAGCGGATAGCAGCAATGTGATATTGTGTCTTTTTTATGTCAGCACAAAGTGTGGACACATAAGCTGTGATCGATTTACACACATCCTTTGTGTCTAAACGGTAGTTCAATCGCTATAGCTTTGAAGCTTGAATGTGATTAAGACTTTAAATCTGCACAGAAAATGAAAAAATGCTAGAGTTTTTTTTTATTAGTTTTATTATTTGAACTGAAGAAATATTGATCAATTCTCCATTTGATCCCACAAACACACTAAGTGAAACAAAGTGAAATGCAGCAAATGTAGATAATAGGTTTGTCTAAGGAAATAAATCCATATTAAATAATTGGATTAGATAAAAATTATTTTTGCACAAGTCATCCTTCCAAAGGATACAGCCTTTAGAAAAGTACTTTTAGAATGAAATTATATCTTCCAAAAGTTAAAATCTTTAAAGTTAAAAGTCTAAAATGATAACTAATATATTATTAATAGCAGTAATAATTATTAAAATTTATTTTAAAATTCTTAGAATTGTTGTAGCTGGATATTTACAACATTGAAACATAGTTTCTCAAACAGCATTTAATTAAATTAAACGCACAATTAATAAGTTAAAATTAGCTTTTTTTATCATAGAGTGAAATGTAATTATATTTGAACTTGCAACAAGATTTTCTGACAGTATCTTCTCTCTCCCCCTTATAATAACATTGGAGTAGTTAAATGAGAACAAAACCCATTCAACAAATTTGAAGGTTGTTATTGCAGGACCTGTAGTGGATTTGGCATTTGCTAAGAGTGTTTGGATAGGGAGCCTCCAGTGGGAAGGTAGAGAATTACTTATGGCATTTTCAGGTTGGAACATTCATTCAATACACAGAACATCAACACCAATGATTCCGATCAAAGGAGTTACAGCTAGAGGGACATTAACATTAGCAACCAATTTATTGGAAGCCCCCTGGGTTTCTGCCTAGTAATGCCTGTGCATTAAAGCGCCACTGGTTAGTGATGGGCCAATGAGGCTTCATGAATCATTTGCTGTATTTTCTGACCACACTAGATGGCGCTCACTGTTCATGAAAGGGCTCAAAGCATGCCCCAACACAAACCAAGAGCACCATCTAGTGGGGTCAAAAAATACAGCAAATGGTTCATGAAGCTTATTTTGCCCATCACTACCCTTGGTTAAAATCCTTGCTATGTGTTTTAAGTTTGGACGTTTTTTCGGACCTGTAGGTAGCCACTGTGTGTAGTGCTTCTCCCTGGCTGCTACAAGCAGTTATAAGATGCACTTTAATGCTGTGTTCACCATTCACCTCATGAGCACTGGTGGAGTTACTTTAGTTCCATGTTCAGGAAGGCGCGTATCCCTAAAGTTATTGACCAACAGCTTGAGGTGTGGCCAGGCTGGGGCATCGTGCCCCTAATTGTTTCTTTGAATCTTTAAAAAGGCTGAGTCATTTTCATGAAAAGCCATAACAAAGAAAAAATAATAATTACTTTTATAACCTTTTAGATTAAAAATTTTAAAAAAATGTTGTGACACTAAGTTTAATGTATGACACAACTGGTCTTGACCGAAGCACATGTCTTGTGGACATATTTCATAGATGAACACTTAGAATATATATGATTTGATTATATATCACTCTTGTTACGAAGAATGACATTACAGAAGAGTTTAGAAAGCTGGTTGAACATGCAGATGCAGTTTAAAATGATCAAGCTTTGTAAATATGTTATCTTTAAACTTTGTTTATCCTGTAGTATTAAAAAAAAAGAGAAATATATTTTGGGTCCTAGACTCCCACCCACCCACCAATCTCTGCCTATGTAGCTTTATCAAACATTAAAACTGGAATTAAAGTTGGATTGTTACCTTCCTGTAGGCCTGACACCTTTAAAGTCATGTCGATTTTAGCGTCTGTACTCTGTTATCCAACATTGTGATGGGTGATCAGATGATTTGAAGTTGTTATATTCCTTAACCGAAAGCATAATTATTACATTTATATGATCCTTGTAGTGTAACCTTGTTAATCTTTTAATCCACCTACTTAGCTGACCTTAGCTGGGTTGATTTTTGGCAGGCACAGGCTGAAGTAGGTTAGCTAGGCCTTCTCGTTCATTTTCCCTACTGTCTATCGAGTCTGAATGGTAAGAGGAATCGTCTAAAAAGCTTTCCTGTTTTTGTAAATTGTACTTTTCGAAGTAGCATTGCGCTGTTGGGTTTATGTGCATCGTCTTCGTTTACTTACTGGCCTTTTCAATGTGATTGATGATGATTTACGTTGGACTGTACTTCTCTGAGAGGCTTCAGCCTAAACAACGCGTCTTCCCTAAGCCACGTGTGGCGCACATTGCGAAGCATGAAACTGTAATATTACCTTAGAGATACAGCAATATGTATATTGTGCGTTGGTTTTCAGTGAAGCCAAAAATAAGAAAGAGAGGCACTGGTACAGCAGGGCAGTTTACCCCCAGCCGGGTGCTTTAATCTTTACTCGGTCAGGCATGTTGGGCCTTTGTTAAATTGTGTCCCCCTGTCTATCAACTGCATTTATTTTACCACTCACTGTCCATTCAGATATCCACATAGAAAATGTTTTTTTTATTATTATTAAGTGAATAGCGGGGAAAGGGGCTGTTTATGTCTTGTTCATTTACTATCCTATGAAATACGCTTGAATTACTGTTGCTGGTGCGCCTGAGGACCCGGACTCTGTGACTGAAGACAACCTCGGTAGCCTCCGTTTTAGGTGTTCTATTTAAATTTTTTTGTCCCGGACATTTTGATTCCGATTAAAGTTATATATAAACAAAGACGATCCTTTAAAAGAAACTGTTACGATCGATATAACCAATAAAAAATGAATCTGCAAGATTTACAAACGTGAAGCTTTTACGTAGCCTGGGTCCACAGAGTATATCGTTTTAAGGGTAGATTTTTCTGTCATTCATCCTACCCGAGGCTGTTCAATATGGGAAATATTCAGACCATTAATATATAAGGAATATTTTACAGATTGTTGTATTTACTGTGCATCGGTACTCTTCATATAATTAATAAAAACGTTGACTGTGTTGCATCTTTTTGCGCTTGCATATTTTGACAATTTTCGCAGAACTACCATTAGCGAACATTGAAAAAGTACCGCATTGGTTTGGCACTCAAATTATATCATAACAATTATTATAGTGCAGTTATCTCTAAGTTACCTGTATTATTAATAGCACCATATAATTTAATTTCATTGAATTATAATTTAATTATACCGTTATTAATTGTTGCGAATTATTTATGAGGTATGACTGTCAGTGCTTTCTCATATTTGAATTGAATAAATTCGTGTTGTCTGTGTACGATTTGTCACCAAACAACAGGCAGGAGCGAACAAGTTACTGACCGATTCTGAAAGGGATCTTTTAGGAAAATTTAGGTGAATTAACTCAACAGGATAAATTCACTGAAAATAACAATAACTTACATTGCTTACCATCTGTGGAACTGCATCTTTCAACGGGGCGCCTGGCCCTTTCAGCTGATAGTAGAATGACATCTCCCGGCATGCATCGCGGGTAGTCCCAACGGCTAATAGAAGAACTGCATCTCCCGGCATGCATCGGGGGCGGCCGTGACAGCTGATCGTCAGGAAAGGAGGACAACGATGTCTGCCGTGTTCGCGGAAGGGATAACCTCCGCCGAGATGGAGCGTGTGGAGAAGACTTCCTCCCGGTCTGATAGGTGAGTCCCGCCTTATTGCCAAACGCTGGGGCGGCGGTGCCTTTATACGACTGGAATTTAGTTTGCGAAATTCACAACTGACGCGCCCGGTTTGAACATGGTAACGGTGAGATCGAAAGGCGCCAGGCATGAAGCGCCGGTGAAACGTGGTGGCGATGTGCCACGCGACATTCGTCGATCGCGAGCGGAATCTGCGGCGTCCCAAATGTAAAATTATCCATCAACAAAGTGACGCTGCTTTCTAAAAATACACCATCCGGCGGCAGGTCTTTTCCCGCGGTCCGTCTTTTTCATTACCCATCACATACGAGAAATAAGCTGCCTGTAATGTTACGACCCAAACCCAAATTCAGCCTACTTGCTCCAGAAAGGTCGTGGGGAAGCGACGTGCACTGTGTGGCTCGTCACTGCCGGACCGAACCTTGTGGCAGAACACACTTCAGAACCGTCTTCAATACAAAAGCGACCTTTTGTATAATTAACCTATTTTTAGAAAGAGGTACTAGCCTTGCGGTACTTGGATAAACTTTGCGAAACGCCCCACACTTTCTCGTTACCCGCTGTACCACAAGAGGACGCAGGAACATAAATGAACGCTTCTCTTAGCTTTCAGGCGCGGGCACGGAGATCGGGAGCGCGTCTAGCTGCCGGCCTGCAGTTGTTTTGCACACGTGATTAAGCGATGTTCGTACATATCCAGGGGCTCGTGATAAAATTAGATTTTTTTTATCGCCGTTTTCCATTCCATAAAATCCTACAAGACTACTGTTACTAGTATATTGTGGATATATTTAGAACACCTCTCTGATTAAGTAGGTCGTCCATGGTTTTTACTATATTATAAGTAGCGTAATCTATCAGAAATAAACACCGGACAGTATTTACTCGGCCATGAAACGCCAAGCCTAAGTATGCACTTCTCTGTACATCTATAACAAACTTAATGCAAACGTTAATGCTATAATGCAAAGTTAATAGCGGTGTTTCATGCCAGTTTCAAGTCAAGTGAGCTTTGCTGTCGCACCATCCGTATATTGTTAAACGGTGACATGAAATAACATTCCCTCAGGACCACGGTGCAACATACGGACAGCAAGTGATAAGAGGGGGTTTCACAAGATTTGGAGTGCTAAGACGGTGTGAAACACGGGGACTGGGCACAGTTTGATCAGTCTGCTGAAGTGTTAATTCCATACTAACCTCTAATAAGGTAGGACAGTGATCATTTTATATCTTTCAGTAAAATTAACCAGGAGTCCACAAAACGTCTAGGTCCATGTGCAAATGCTGCTTTAAAGGGCACTTGCGTAGTCTTCAGTGGAAATGTTGTTCGTCTGGTGTTTTGGGGATACCTGGTAAAGAGCATCGCAATTGTAAGTAATGAGCCTATTTGTTGTATATGAATAACAATTTGCATGCAGTTATAAATAAATAAATAATTACATATATATAAGTCAAGAAGGTGGGAAATTAATTTTCTTTACATTTGTGGCAGCTCACCTCTCTGTTTTGACCTTGTATCATTTGGCTAAGAAATGTCCGAACTTAAAACGAACACGTAACTTCCCACATAGGACCGCAGCGAGAGTGTCCGTTTAACTTATGCCGCGTGAGGTGAATGAAGCACAAACTGGCTTCTAAGGCCTATTTTGGGAGCCTGAATCTGACACCTATGTGCACAGCTGCTGTAAAACCTGTCAGCACTGACTGTTGCATAATGCCTGTTTCAGGGCAGTACAGCATGAATGAGTTTGATTTTATTATCTTATTTATGTTAGTTTTACTGTTTAACCTCTGGGGAATGCCTCACTTTCAGTGATGACTGTTTGTATTCCCGGATTTTTGTATTTTATTTATTTAAAATAGATTATGGGTTACTTTTCTGCATGCACGCGACAGGCCTGAGGTATCCTGCCTCTGTGGTTTCTTAATCGACACCCCGGCCTGCTGTAATTTTGGACACGCGCCATTGCTTTGCCAGACACTGAGGTGAAATCTAGTGCGCGGTCGAGTGTCTGCAGAGCCCTTGGCAGGAAAGAGGTTGATTATATTATACACTGTATGTTACGGCACTCAGTGATTCACCTACCCTGAAGCCTGTCCTGGAGGTGTTGTGCTGAGACTATCCCCACTGCGGGGGAACTTGTTTCATCATGATATTTATGCTCACTTGTCCCTGTGATGGGATTTGGGGAGGTGTCGGGGGACAGTGACATGTGACAGCAGAACTGTGTTTTCCTCTTTTCCTTGCGTCCCTTGATGCGTGTTGCCATTGGCAACGCCGCCTCAGCCCAGCCTACCTTTCTGAGTATGATTCTTATGTGTGTTTTGGTTCCTGTTACTCTGCGCGTGTGTTTCCCAACTGGAAAATGGACAAACCGTTGTACAAACCCCGTTTATTGTGTTTGAAGTGGGGGGTGGGGGGGACCCTCACGTCCAGACAGTCTGTGTCCCGCCCTGCCCCGCCGTGGCCACCCTAGTGTACCACTGTCACACTGAATGTCACAGACAAATGACTGGACAGTGCCAAAATGGGATCAGCTAGGGACTCGTGCCTTGTGCGTATGTGTGTGTGTCTGCGCGTGTCACTGGGAGTGGAGGGGAGGGTCGCTTATGAACACCCCGCTATTAATAACACCTAACAAACAGAGTCTGCAGGCACGCTTGTCTCTTTCTGTCCGCTGGCTGCCACAGCGACGGAGATCCCGCCATGCTTTCATTTCTCACTCTTCCTGTGATGCCATCTCCAGGAAACTGAAAGTTTCCTCTTAGAGCTGCGAAACCAGGCATAGTTTCGGTTCAGGTCTCCCTCTCCGTCTTCCCCGGACCGGGGAGGGGAGGGGCTCTCGGTGCAGTCGTCGTATCACTGCAGTGCATCGCGTTACTCGCGCGGACACTCGGGTGCTGATCGCCTGCCAGCCGCTGATTATGAACAGCCTTCCAGCATACTCCGGAGCGCGGATATCTGGCTGCTGGGCGCTGCACTCGGACCGCAGGTAAGCCCCCACCCCATGTCTGCTCGCTTCCTTTGGCTGTTTGCATCTCTTACCAAAGGCTACAGTTGTCAGACCTTTTTGTTGTTTTAAGTAGAATTTTTTTAAATTAAAGGAACAGAATTTTAGACTGCAAAACATATTTTTCAAGTTTTTTTTGCCTGATATTACTACTTCTGTTATTTTTATTATGATAAGTAGTAGAAGTGGTGGTAACACTTTATACGTCTGTTTTCCCTGTTTCATACACCACTTTGTTTAAATGATGTGACAGTGTATGGCCTCCAACTGTTGTCAAGTCCCATGGGGCAACTGTGCTGTGAAAGGCGCTATATAACACTGCATGTCTTCAACTGAATATGTCTGTTTTTACTTATTACTTTGTTTTGCTTGGCGTTTTGTCCAGCACCCTGTCATCATTTAGCATTGTCGTGCTGTGCTGTAGAATCAGTGCCATGGTGTCATTCTGAACTGGACACACTTGTAGGCAAGCTGCAACATGCAGGCTAATCGTTCTCCAAGCGACGCCCTGCTGAACAATCACTGAATGCAAAGTTTCAGTTTAAGCGTCTCCTGTCAAGCCCCCCTCCCTCCCACCCTTTGTCTTCAGTACTGACCAATCAGTCTGAGATAGGAGAGGCTCTGTTAACCTTTGACCCTTGAGCATGACTCCTGCAGGTATTTAGGGGCACTAAAGTAATCAGGCTGTGGCAAGGGGGGCAGAGTATAATTGCGCAGCGCTAGTCTTAGAGTGCATTCTGGTGCAGGAGCAGACCCGAGAACTTTCTCTAAATATGTCCCGCTTTGTCTGGTCAACATTTGCAGAAGTTTGGAGTTCCAGGGTCTTACAGTTGTAGGTGTCTGCCTTTTCATTTTCTTTGTTTTTTTTCCTGTTCTGTGTGTGGTACATTAAGTGATTCGATAAATCTTGCCGACTTCTGTATGGACTTTGGGTCTCTGAACTGCAGCATTAATGAAAGTATTAATATGGTCTGTAGTGGCTAATGTACCTTTTTAATTATTAAAGATCCCCTCCATGTATTGCCATGTTCCATCGATAATTTGGCTGTTTTGATTGATTCTTCTGCTACGGCTGTAGTGTCGAGGGCTCGAGCTTAGTCTGGAGTGGCAGATTTTTTTGTTTCAAATTTTAGTTACTTCGGCTTTTGACTTCTCCGTTCTGCACGTTAGCTCTTCCTTGCTGACCTGTTGTTCATTCCTAAGATCATTAACTGCTGTATCTTGCCGTGTGTCGGGACTTTCAGAAATCAGCCTCACTGTGCTGTGCATGCAAATTCCATGTCCTCTTTTAGTCAGCTGACCTGACCAGACATTGAGGTTTGGGAAGGGCTTCCCATGGACGCAAATGCTGACGGGTTTTTTTTGTTTGTTTTTTTTTGGTGACTCTCTTTCTGTCTGAATCATAGATGTTTTGAACAGTAGTTACGCTTTTCCACATTGTAGGTGCAGTGAACTACTTTGTTGCTGAGTTACTGGGATAAAACCATGGACTGCGATGTGTCCCATTCTTTAAAATCTGTTTTAAGGCAGAAACTATCCTTGAATAAGAACCATACATCCTTTTTCCTCCTTCTATTAGGTACTCATTAAAACCAGATAAGTATATTTAGATCCACCGAGTACATAGGGAGGAGCTGCACGTCCTACACTGCACTAGGTGTTCAAACCTTAAACCTGAGGGTTAAAGCGGTACAACAGGGAAGACCGAGTGATCCCTGAGCCAGAGACGCCATGTAACCAAGGTGTTGGACTTCACAGTGAGACGGGCACCTGATGAGGTCTCTGTCTTTTACAGCGGCAGCAGTGAGGATTCCTTAGACAGGCTCTTGCCCCCCGTCAGCACGGGCCTGTCCCCACGGAAACGCACTACTAGCCAGTGCAAGTCCGAGCCCCCCCTCCTGCGGACCAGCAAGCGGACGATCTACACAGCGGGACGGCCGCCCTGGTACAACGAGCATGGCACGCAGTCCAAGGAAGCCTTCGTCATTGGTAGGTCAACCCAGTGCCTCCATTTGTGTGGGCACGCATTAGTGTTACTACTCAGACACAGACATTTATACGCTGCTGGTGGTAACACATCCAGTCATCCATTTATTTTCCAGTATGGATGAATAAAAGCTTACTAACACAGTGTATGGTAGAGATCAACATGTGACTGTGCCCCAAACATTTCCTGTTTACTCGCTGGCACTCCTCGAATGTTTGCCCCCGACGCTCCTTGACCGTTTGCCCCACTGGCGCTCGTTGACCGGTTGCCCCGCTGGCGCTTGTTGACCAGTTGCCCGTTAACGTTGCTTAGACTAAATTGACCCCGATTCTCTTGCTGCTCCATCAAAGGGCTGTGCGGCGGTAGCGCCTCTGGGAAGACCACGGTGGCCCGGAAGATCATCGAAGCTCTGGATGTGCCCTGGGTGGTACTTCTGTCCATGGACTCCTTCTATAAGGCAAGGCTGAGAAAGATGCTGGCATGTGGGGCAGAGCAGGAAGGGAGCCAAACTGAATGGCTCTCCCACGATATAGAGGTTCCTCTCAGGATAACATCAGCCTGTTGGGAGCTGGCAGATCTGATCATTTGATGTGGCCTTCCCCCGTTCTTCTCCTTCCAAAAAACCAGGTCACCCAGACATTTCTGGCCTGTTTAAAACCCCCAAATTTATAGTGTTGTCTCTTGGGGAGGGGAAGATAATGGGATTCCTGAATGATATGCATGAGTTTGGGGGTGGGGTGTCATCACAGAAACCATATCACTTAGCCACACTTGCCATTACACAATGTTCCAGTAGCTGTGTTTGGCTGATTTGACATTTTCCTGCGGGCTGAGGTATCTTGTTGTAGATTGTGGTCAGGGTCCTTTGAAAGTCATCACAGCAACAGTTCTTCTCTGTCAGTGGCCTAAGCATTTTATTTCTGCAGTTTCCCCTGAAAACCCCATGAATTACAACATGACTCTCAACAGTGGCTAAGCCAGGCATTCCCAGAGCAACCTTTGGTTCTGGTGATTGGGGAGGCCTATGGTTCCGTTTGTGTCAGTAAATAAGCTTGCCCAATGCCAAAGCCCAGTTGACACAGTCTCAGTCATCAGACTCCAGTCTATGGCCCTGCCAGGTGCTGCAGGATTTTCATTACACTGTTAATTATAAAGCCCCTTTGATTGGCCAATTGCAGGTGGGGGGCAGGGAAGTAAAGAAGAGGTTGCCAAATGCCCTGGTAGAGGTGTAAACAGCAACCACTCGGCTTGACGCAGAAAGGGGTCAGAGTGTCCTGATCACGCCTAAATTTAGTCCTGCTAACTTCAGCTGACCTTCATGTAGAGAAGATGTACCTCCGGGCCTTGGTGGTACAGACGCTGACTCTTTTCAGGGCTCCTCCGCCACTCTCCACCACAGGTTCTCACCCAGGAGCAGCAGGCCTTAGCCGCCAGCAATGACTACAACTTCGACCATCCAGACGCATTTGACTTCGACCTCCTGGTGGCGACGTTGCGCAAGCTGAAGCAGGGGAAGAGTGTGAAGATCCCTGTGTACGACTTCACCACGCATGGGCGGCAGAAGGAGTGGGTGAGGCCCCCGAAGCCGCCAGTAGCCACCTCTAGCAGCTTGCACGCTCACAAGCACATGGCCAGGCTTTGTTTGCCGTTGCTACAGCAACATCATCGCACGGTTCCTCTGAGGAAAAGGACCATGTGACATTTGGTTTCAGTTCTCAAAGGAAACAAAAAAAATACTTATATCTAAGCCTCATTTGCTGAGGTATAATTAACAACCAAATTTACCTGAACATGTATGAAACTTCACTGACATAAAGCAACATTTGTTTCCATCTTTGGAGAGTTACAAATGCTGTAATTCTTCCATCTCTTCTCTTCCACTTTCTAGAAAACTGTATATGGAGCCAGTGTGATCATCTTCGAGGGGATCATGTCCTTCGCGGATAAAGAGCTCCTGAAGGTAAGGTTTTTCCATCCCCGATGCCTCTCCCTCCGCATTCCCATCACCGCGGTAACCTGGAATGGCGAAATTCCTGCTACCCTTCCTCCAGCTCCTTGACATGAAGATCTTCGTGGACACTGATTCGGACATCCGGCTGGTACGCCGGCTGCGCCGTGACATCATGGAGCGTGGCCGCGACATTGACGGCGTCATCAAGCAGTACAACAAGTTCGTGAAGCCGGCCTTCGAGCAGTATATCGAGCCCACCATGCGCCTGGCGGACATCGTGGTGCCCCGCGGTGAGGCTCCCTTGGCTGTCGCACCCGTACGCCCATCCTGAGATCATGATCACGGGCTTCCTGATTGCATCTTTCAGCCATTTTCAGGCACATTGGAATGTTATCATAGGATAGAGAGATTCAGAATCACTGTATTTCACCAAATACCTTGTTTACCCCCCTGCCCTTTCTTCCCAGGTGGGGGCAACATGGTTGCCATCGACCTGATTGTCCAGCACGTGCACAGCCAGCTGGAGGAAGTGAGTAAGAGCACTTTTCTGCTTCTTTGGGGTGGGGGTGGGGTGCCCGCTGGGGTGGGGAATGCAGGCTGTTGTGTTAAATCAAGTGTGTCACAGCCTGGGCTGTTTTGGATTTTGAAATTGTTTAAATTTTGAGCCTTCAGTTAGTCGCTAAATAAGTGTGTAAGATTTGAATAGCAAATGAAGGGTTTGATTTAGTGCTACAGCCAAATGTTTGTGTAGAGTTATGTGCTTCGTGAGCTGGTCCTCAGCTCACAGGCTTTATGCAAATGCATCTTGAGATACATCAGGGCATGTGACCGCCGTCCTTGTTTGTGGCAGAACACTGACCTGGTAGAACTTTCTCCAATCTAGGGCTTTCGTTTATTGACATGAGGTCTCAAAGCTTTGATTGCGTGTGACTTTCTTAATATAGGCAATATTTAGTCCGAGAGAGGTTCAGGAGATTCCACTTGCTTAGCTTGTAGCTAAATAAGTAGCAGCCTCTGGCCAAAGAGGTGGGCGTGACACTGAGACGGGCGGCTTTCGCAGACTGAGCAAAGTTTGCATGCTGTTTGCCTGCATGACGTGTTGGTGGTGAAACATGCATGCTTTGCATGTGTGAAGTCTGCTTTCCAAACCATACAAGCAAACGAAGATCGATGTAACATTTCGATTAAAGACAGATGTTGTATTTTTGCACCGCTCTGTTCTCAATTTGTGTCTCGGAGAGCGGCTGGATTTAGTTGCATTTCTGGCAATAAATAGTGGCGGTTAGATTGAAGAATCTCCTATGAATCACTGGATTACCGACGCAATGTCATTGCCGTTGTTTTCCAGGAAGTGGCAGAGCTAGGAATTTATGTGGACAAAGATTATATTTCATACTATACTCAGGTGCAGAGTTTGAGCTCCCTCCCCCATCTCCATTCAAGAGTTGCCGTTTCCCTTTAACAGTACGCAATTGCTTAATGTTATAAAAATTCACTCTCCTTCCCCACCCAAAATTAAGCCTCAAATGCTACTTGCCGGCGTACTTCTGCCCTCTAGTGGAGGAGAGGTTAAACTGAACAGCCTCTGTCTGCATAATTATTTGCTTTGTTTCATTACAGCAGGGAGTGTTCAACATTTATTAAACCAGGAGCCCAGATGATAATAGACCAGAGCTAGGGACCATCTACTACTAATGCGTGGTCACATAGGCAATAATTATAGACCAGGAAGGGACCGTATTTGTAAAATGTCAGGAAGATTTAATGGGTATTTGATGTAAAGCATATTTAGTGCGTAAGGAAAAACATTCAGCTGGCTTAATACAAGACACCGAACGACATAATATTCACGGTAAAATTTTCGGGAAACCAAAGTGCCACCTAATGCGTGTTTATCGCTTCCTGTGTGCACTAATGGATGGGAATGGAGGTTCACCTGTTTTGTTGTATCTCCTGTGTGCCTGCCTTTGGCCTTGCCTTACCTGGACCGCTCTCACTGTGTCCACGCAGCGTGAGCTCAGCGTCAGGTACAGTAACTCACCCTTTTACCACTCTGCCGCTTCCCCCCCGCCTCCCTCGGTCGGCCAGTCTGCTGCACCGCCCCACCTCCCCCAGACTCGATTCCTCCACAGAGTGACAGATTTGCACGTTCCTCCAAACTGTGGTGCTTATGTTTCCCTTATATTCAACCCAAATTCAAGAGCCCAAAGCAACTGAGGGAGGCGTGTGGCTCAGTGTGTTTAGATGCTGTGCCTGACATCAGAAGGTCGCTGGTTCAAATCCCACACTGTCAGAAAAAAGGGTACAGCCCTGATACAGTTTTCTTCCCCAAAGTACAAAACAGCATTAATGTACCCCCAATGGTACAGAACTGTTCCCCCAAGTCCATTTCTGTACCTTAAAAGGTACATTTACAATTGGCAGACACTTGAGGGTACAGCCCCATTGACAAGTAACTGTATCCTCAATGGTACAAATTGGTAATTTTTCTGACAGTGCAGGGTCGGCAAAGTGGTTTCACTGCTGGGCCCCTAAGCAAGGCCCTTAACCCCCAGTTGTTCTAAGGACTGTGTGACCCTGCTTTCTCAAAACAAATGCAAAAAAGTACGTAATTTTAGAAATTTTCCTAAGTAAACAAATAAAGTGTAATTACAAACAGCGGGCATGTTTGTGGATTAATAATAATAATTATTATTGTTATAAGTAGATATGAGGGCAGTTCTGGTAAATGAACTTAACACTGGTTGCAGCAGGCTGTTTGACACTTTGAAAAAATCCCTTTCCTATATAAATAAAATTCAATCAAATCACCATGCAGCCGCTCCGTTCCTCCTCATGCATTCTGTGTCTAAAAATATCCAACTGTGGCACCTCTCCTTCCCCCGGATGTAGCTTTTACACCATTGTAAGACGAGTGTCTCACTTACGATTAACTTTCCAGTATCCACCCAAATCAAAAGTGAAAAGGGCCGGGTGTTTTTGTTTTTTCCATTAGGTAAGCCCGTCTCGACCACACGGCTTTTTAGACACAGGATGTTTAACGGGGCTTAGTGGCAGCCCAGACAGCGGCTGTGCATTCATCACGCCGCCTGCGAGCGCCTTTTCCCCCGCTACAATGTGACTGGCTCAGCCTGGGTTTCTGATGTGTGAACTCGAGTCCGACGGGACTTTCCCCTCCGCCCACTTCTATGCTTTCAACGCATTTAATCGACAGGCAGTGATGAATGCAAATTCAACAGTCTGGGCTGCCTTGCATGGTGAAACATCTATATTCTCATTCATCGGGTGTAATGTGCCTGTTTCCCTTTTTGTTTGTTTGTTCGTTCGTTTTGTGTTTCTTTTCTCCCTCCATGATTCTGCCAATGTTTCCGTCAACCCTTCTCTCCATAGAGGAAGCTGCGCTGGGATATGTGAGGACCTTTGCATACGATTTATGTTTATGTGTGACAAAAAGCTTAATTCATGATTTTTGATTTGAAGTGTGGTTTTGGTGCATTGATTCCGTCTAAAGATAGCAAAACTCTTAAGGACTAGCGTGTTCGACACAGTCAAATGGAAGCTTTTAAAATGTTTATACGTTTCGTAAACAAGCACGATATCCAGATTTATACCGGCATCGAAGGGTTAAATGCTACATAATGATGCCCTAGAAACGCATAAGTTAGAAACTAACGATGTCAGTTTCAGAAAAATTAACTTAACGGAATAGTAATATAATGACGTCAGGTTTTAATAAGACGGTCACAGAAAATCATTGCGCTTTCAACACCATTAAATACGTATAATACTTGTGATACTCTATCACATTAATGCGCCTATGACCAACAGCGAAACAAGCGCATATACGGTCAGTACTGCTACAATTCGTGATATCACACCGCGAATGTGTTGACATATTGACATACTACCCCGGTCCAATAAAACACTGAATTGCTTTTGTATTTGCGCGATTTTCAGTTGGAGAGAACTACAAACCGATAAGGTCAATAGACACGCAGAACAGCTATCCAAGTGAATGGTAGTGGTGTCCCATTCCTGTACGAATCATTTTTGAACCGGTTCATTTCAGTGAATCGGTTGAACCGGTTTTCACCTCTAAAAGAATCAAACTTTCTGTGCATCCACGCGATGCACAGGTCAAAGTCTTGGATTCTAAAAATATTTGACAAATTATCATATAATAACACAGCAACATTTTTTTTAATTCACTTGCGTAGACTGCATCCATATTGCTTTCAGTGCCCCTCCGCATACCACAATCTCTTGTATTTGTGCTCTTCATGTTCGAGGGAAGTGGGTACTAAATAATTCTCGTGAGACTCATAAGACCCATGGGAGATGTTTATGATATTGATTTTGCATATTGATTTTTGCATATTTATGTATTATTATTTCCTATTTTAAACGCATATAATTACACTATTAGCTACCGGTATCATAGCTTTTATTTAAATAATTTTGTTTGGCATAAGTTTTTTTAGTCGCGTTCCCCTAACCCTGTTTTTCCTATTGGGTGTATGTATTTTAGTACGCGATTTTGGTGAAAGTTAGGTTCTTCAGGAACGCATCGCGTTGTAACCGGCCTGACTGCATTAATCTTTATTGGCGGAGCTGCGTGGATTTCTCGACATCTCACTCCCCTCACGTATAAACACTCGCTTGTTAATTTTAGGTGTTTATATTCATTTTGTGGTCGTTTATTTGCTTATGAATAGGCATACCTTGTAATATGTTTCCGAGGAATTAATTACATTTACTTCGAGATCAATAAATTATCCATCCTTCCATCCATCGTCAGGTCAGTCTTGTTAGGCTATTTTTCTTTGCGAAATGCGTAGGCCTATTGAAAGAACGAACTTCTTCGAATTTTTATTATATTGACCTTATATCGTTTTGGCAACATTTAAACGTAGTAATAAAGTTTTAAAAAAATATAGCTAGTAAAGAAAATTGTCACATTTACGTGTTAAACATTCGTTTGTTTATTCAGGCCGCATGCGTCGTGTCGATTACCGTAAAACAAACAAATAATGGTATTAAGAAATCGGGTAGATAAAAATACTTTTGTAGTTTATAAAAAAAATTATTGGCAGAAATGCGCAGTTTCCTGCTAATGCCGAATGATCAATTACTCCTCGACATTTTAATAGACGTGGCGTGTTTGGCTCAGAGGCAGGCTATAAACAGAAAAAGTCGGTTAGCGAAATTATTACTGATATATTGGTAGTAACACCGCGATCCTTTGCTGAATAAGTGGCGATGGTTGGAAAATCATTTCGTGATTAAGCTTTGCTTATGATTCCTTGTAGAATTAACCCTGAACAGATTCAGCCTCCTTCTGTGTTATATCGGTGATGGCTGAAAGCAGCTTTGTAATAATTCTTGTTAGTGTTTTCACTGTTACTACGCACATTTCTTACAATTTTGGCTCTGATTGTGACCCCGTAGTGCTCTCTGTTCATCAGTGAAGAATTAGGGTCAAACAAAAAGCTTTCACACATCCCTGATTAAATCCTGAAGGAGGTACTGTCATTCGTGTAAGGGTTTAAAGGCATGCTTTTCTGGGGGGGAGACCCCCATTTAGTGTAGAAATCAGACTAATGCACCTTTCCACTCCTCCTGCCTGCTGATTGCTGTGTTTTGTCTCTGGCGTGGATCCGCCACCCCCCATCCGTGAGCATCGGGAATGGGTGTGCCGGACAGCAGCCACTGTTACTGACGTGCATGCATGGGGGCAGATAGAGATTATGCCCCCTTTGGGTGTGTGTGAGTTTTATGCTGCTCGCTCTCTCTCTCTCGCTCTCTTGCTCTCTGGCTCTCTCTCTCTCTCTCTCTCTCTGTCTGATTCTGCCCTTCATGGCCATTATGGTTACAGGGCAGCCCTTGCTTCGGCCCACCAAGCCCAGCCCCTCCCTGAGACCCTCAGTGTACTGGAGAGCACCCCCCAGGTCCGGGGCATGCACACCATCATCAGGTCAGTGAAAACCCCCCACACCCCCGATGCTTACCGTGTAACACAAACCCCTCCCCCATTCTTTGGATCCCACCTGTTGGTTGTGTACTCCTCTTCCACATCCACCCTGCTGTAGAGCCCCCCCGGGGGTCCTCCTTTATCGGCCCCCATGTTTCAGCCTCCCCCTTTCAGGTCACATGACCCATTGTATTCTCTACACTCTCAGAAAAAAAGTGTACAAATTTGTACCTTTGCTTGTCACTGGGGCTGTACCCTCAAGGGTCTGCCAATGGTACACTTAGCTATATATAG
>JAODKC010000041.1:21471920-21486064 GCA_026777985.1 Mormyrops attenuatus
TATATATATATATATATATATATATATATATATATATAAATATAAATAATTATCCTTAACTTTGTGTCTACAGACTTGCCCCAGACAACATTTCACTGTATTTGTACAGTGACAGTGAACGTATCTTCTTATCACTGAATATTTTGAGCCGGGTCACTATTCAGGAAACCACAAAGTCTGCATTTTAGCGTCCGTCAGAGTTAACAGGACAGGCAGGTCTTCTATGACAGGAGCTGTTTTTGGTGTAGGGCG
The DNA here is from genome assembly GCA_026777985.1 of Mormyrops attenuatus. Classification (NCBI taxonomy): domain Eukaryota; kingdom Metazoa; phylum Chordata; class Actinopteri; order Osteoglossiformes; family Mormyridae; genus Mormyrops; species Mormyrops attenuatus. The sequence continues at coordinate 21,472,173 of JAODKC010000041.1, forward strand.
TCAAACTTTCCGCTCGCTCTCGTCCCGTGGGCAGGAATAAGGACACCAGCCGGGATGAGTTCATCTTCTACTCGAAGCGGCTGATGCGCCTGCTCATCGAACATGCTCTGTCCTTCCTGCCTTCCCAGGTAGGCTGTGCATGCGTGCGTGGGTGTGTGCGTGTGAGCTGGCGTGAGAGTAAGGCTGTAAACTGCAGCCCGTCCGCCACCATGGAAACTTTGCAACCTGCCGACAGAGACTGGGCCCAGACGCTCATTGCGGTGCAAGATCTTATTATAGAAACCGGTGCTGGCGTGGAGGTCTGAATATCCTGCTCCGTGATGCTTCGCTTCTAGGTTACATTCAAAGTAGGGTGTAAATTGGGTTGCAGTCATGACCTTCTGCGATTTAATGGAAAGGTTTGTGTTTTATTTTCCTCCGACCTGTGGCCCGCGTGCATCAATACGGCTGCTCCCATTGTGTTACGGCATCTCTACCTCTGCACCCTCCAGCCCCACGTCGTCAAGACCCCCCAGGGACACGACTATGAAGGGAGGACTTTCCACGGGAAGAGGGTGAGTGTCCTGAACATCACACATCCTCTGGCTTTTCATTTATTTACTCGAATGCATCATTGTTTATCGGACCTATGAGTGCAGGTTCAGGTTCACCGGGATGCTCCTCTTCACCTGCCCCATCTTGCTCTCCATAGCTCGGGGCTCACGGCACAGGGTCAACCATCACCCAGTGTCTCTGGAGCTGAGGATTAAGGGGCTTTGCTCAAGAGCCCAGGGCCATGTGATTGTTCTACCATGGCCGAGGCTCGAACTGATCGTGGGCATAGAGACTTAGCCTGCTGAATAATTCTGTGATTGTGGTAATAACCCTGAACCTGGACCTAAAATCATGTTGGAAGCGTCAGCCTCTCCCCGTCACCACGCCCCCTACGTCACCCTCGCACCCGGGATAGCGTGTATTTGTGCTCTCGTCCGATTCTGCTCCAGTCTCTCGGCTGTACATACGGTTTTCCTCACACTCTTTCTCCATTCTCCAGATCACAGGTGTCTCCATCCTGCGTGCAGGAGAGACTATGGAGCCGGCGCTCCGGGCGGTGTGCAAGGACGTCCGCATCGGCAAGATCCTCATCCAGACCAACCAAGACACAGGAGAACCAGAGGTGCCTCGCTGAACCCACCCGGATGCCCGGCCCAAATGCTGTGTTGCTCATTTTAAATATGAAAAATAAGCTATTTGACTATTACATGTTCCTAACAAACTGAGTTTGGAGATGAAATCAGGTCCAACTGGAAAGCTTGGTGTCAGTCCTCCTACAGTGGGGTGATTAAGACGTCTGCCGCAGAGACCGGGGCCGCAAAAGCCGAACCCACCCCAAACTGTAGTTCCGATCGCCACCTGTGCCACTGACCCCTGCCTTCTGCTCTCTGCCCCCCCCACCCAGCTGCACTACCTCCGCCTTCCCAAAGACATCAGCGAGGACCACGTGATCCTGATGGACTGCACCGTGTCCACGGGGGCCGCGGCCATGATGGCCATACGCGTTCTGCTGGTAGGCTCTCTCTCTCCCTCTTTCTCGCTCTCGCTTGCTCGTTCTCTCTCTCTTTATCTCTCTCTCCCTCCTGTCTTCCATTTTTTTTCTCAACTCACAACACCGCTTGAAGTTTTATGAAGGTTCAGGGAAGTTTTCTCAATGTATACATATCAGCATCATTTAATTAATCATAACGCGACGTTATCCGCCTCACCTGCACGTCAGTTTGGACAAAAGCATCTGTTGAATATTAGATTTAGTACTAAGAATTTATGCAATACTAGCAATACTATAACAATAATAATAATAATACTATCGCACCCATAGCTCTATATTGTTCATAAAATGATAAAATTTCTCTCTCAGCCCAGCTCCTTTTGCTGCTGTGCAGACCCTGCAGAATAATCTGTGTGGACTGTTAGTGTCTGCCTGGCATTACGGAGCTAACATACTACAAGACCGTAACGACAGGCTACGGAACAGGCTGTATGGTGGAAGAGCTGGTGAAAAATGCCGCTAAATCAGGCGCCTGTTTTACCACTGGTTCTGTGAGACTCAGCCAGTTAGCTGTGTAGCTGGTTAGTATTGTAATCGACACATGATACGTTGGCAAATCAGAGTAGATCACCGACTAAAGGAAAACGGAGCCAGAACAGTGACCTTATCGCTCATCTTAAATGACCTGATTAGTAACAGACAGCCTATGATTTTTCCGGTGCCTTCTCACTGGAGCTCTCTTTTGAGTGCTTGCCAGGCCCGTGAGAGTGCCCCCCCTCCCCCATTCCAGAAAGCTCCATAGGCACATGACCTGGCTTTAACCGCGTCCCCGGTCTTCTCTGCAGGACCACGACGTGCAGGAGGATAAGATCCAGCTGGTCTCTCTGCTGATGGCGGAGATGGGGGTGCATTCGGTGGCTTACGCCTTCCCTTCGGTCAAGATCATCACCACCGCCGTCGACAAGAAGGTCAACGACCTCTTCCACATAATCCCCGGGATCGGTGAGTGTGGCCCAGAGGGTTCATATCTTTAAATCAGTGTTTCCCAGTCCGGTCCACGGGGACTCGCAGATCCACATTTTTGCTCCCTCCCAGCTCCCTGCTAGATTTTTGCCAATCGGGAGCTGGGAGGGAGCAAAAACATGGACCATCTGTGGGTCCCTGAGGACTGGATTGGGAAACACAACACTGATTTAAACAGTCATAATGGCTGTTGCTTTGTATGTGTTAATTTTATGAGTTTTTCCACATACAATCGGGGCGGTACGTGTACACCTACGATGTACAATCTGCCTCGTTTGTGCATTTCTTTTGGACAAAAGTATCTGCTAAATATATAAGTGAAGGAAAATATTTGATTCAAAACCATTAATATTAGTAAAGGAAGTAGTAAATAAATAAATAGCAATAATTAATAGTAAATAAATAAAAAATAATAGTAAATAGTAATAGAATAAAAAGTAACAATAATTTCTCGTTGTCTCTGGTATCTTGTTGGATAGCTAGAATTGCACAGTCGTGGTCACCAAACCCAGTTTTCCATTCCTAATGTTCCCAGGTGGTTGAGACTTTTGCACAGTACTGTGTGAGTCCTGTATTCTTCTTTAAAACAGCACACAAGGTTGTTTTGATTTGGAAAGACATAAAACAAATTTCATCTGTTTTATTCGCTGTTTTGTTTTATTTTCTCTCTTGCCTTCAGCAGTTGTAACACTTTCTAATGCTTGTAAGGGCGTGTTGGGTGTACGTTCGATTTAAACCCCCCCACCAAAAAGGGGGGGGTCACAGCAGGGCACAGGATGGCAGAACAAAGTACAGTTTTGACCGTCAGGAGGATTGTACGGACAGGAGCTTCAAGTTGAGAGCTACAGGGCTTAACTCCCACACGCACATGGCAACAAACCACCTAGCACTGACCAGAAATACTCATTTTTTCATATACATTGTCCTTTTTTATTATTCAAAAAGGAAATTTTGGGGACCGTTACTTCGGCACGGACGCCCCGCTGGACTGGAGCGACGAGGAGATGGATGAGCCCAGTTACTGAAGAGAGGAGCGGGACAGGAACGGACTGGGACAGCCTGCCTTCACTGGTACCAGTGGGAATTGTGTGTAGGACCAGCCCCTTGGTCTCGATTCAAAGCAAGACAAGGGCAGTGTTACTGCTAAGACTGTACATTATATAAATATGTCAAACGTACATATATTTTGGTTTTGTTAAAAAAATTGTGAAGAGTTGTTTTTGGATACATATTTCTGAAATATGTGCGCTTTGTTAAAATGTTTTCAACTGGTTGAAATGTCCTCCTTAAAGCTGAGAAATACGCCTTTATAAGGAAGAATCATTCATCAATCCCTTTTCCTGACAGCCTTGACATCTGACAGGTTTCACCTTCGTTTTTAGTTTCGTTTAATTGTGCCATTGTGTGAAAGATGTGCTTAGATTAAAAAAGAAAAAAAAAAAAGTAAACCTTACAACAAATGCTGAAAGTTGCAACTACTACTGCGTTCAAGGACCGCTGCTTCGGAAAGTACGTGGGTGCGAGTGTGTTAAACCTTGTTGTTTACTAAACTGACCAAACTAGTTCTTGGATAGGAGGTAGTCATCTTTTTTTTAACAAACATATTCTCAAGAATTCCTCAGGAAGGTCAAACATATTTATTGCAATTTCCCAGGACACATACAAACTCGATCCGTCTAAAATATTTCAGTGTTAAAGGAATTAAACCACGGAGCTGACTCCAGGTACCCTTCATTCGATGGTTCTGTTTGTCTTACGCAAGTCTGTTTTGAATGGTGTGTGAATGTTCGCTTTTGTTGATCTGACATGGGTTTTGTGATCTAGAGTGAGGAAGACAAGGTCGCCTTGCCACCTCAGAGTCTCCCGGCGGCAAGCTGACGATCATTCGACAACCAAACTGTTGGGTTGTATTTCGCTGGTTCTGTCCTGCTTCAGTGCATAAAATATAAAGACAATCACTCATGCAAAAAAGCTTTGCTTTTGTGATTTTCCGAAGAGCATCATTGGTTTGCTTATGTTATATTAAGAAAAAGCTTTTTGTTTTTTTTTCTGTTGTGCATTATTCTTTCCCTGCATGCAGATAGCTGACCCAAACCGGTTCTTCTCACATCTCTGTTGCACTATATTTACCAAATATGGGGTTGGCTTGTAAGGCCAATCGGAAAATTCTTTTATCTAGATGCTGCCCACGGATTTGTGTACTACTTCACGGAATCTCTTTTTATCTCTCGCATCCTTTCATGTCTGCATTTCTGATCAAGTGCGTATTTATTGATGTGTGTTTATTTATTTGTTGGCTGCAAATTATTTTGCATTAAAATTATCACAAAATTGTCTACGGCTGTCTGTTTGTTTGTAAAGGACCTTTACTGAAAGTGTTCTGAATTTTCCATTGGCCTGGACCCAGCAGAAATCCTACAGAGAAAAACCAGACAACTCTCTTAAGCAGTTGATTTTGCTAATTAAATAATAGGCCACAGGAGTGGGTCTTAATTGTACCAGGAATTACCGTATAGTCTCTGACACGTTGCAGTCCCCCAATGTCACACGTATTTGTGAAGATATACTGTAGGCCTATATATTGTAATGTATTAGATCTTTAACATCAGGCTGTTTAATTTGCCTTGTTGCAGGAGGAGCTCTGTCATATTTGTGGCATGTCTTATAATTTATTCCCTCCCATTTTTATATACTTTAAACCGCTTAATGGAAACGAACTGGCGGAAAAAATGCCAGAGAGGAAATTCAGCAGACACGCCCCAGCTCTTCCGAAGCTTAATGATATTTCAGGAATTATGGGACTTCTGGGGATGCCCCCCATCTTACCTCCTTTTGTTTTGACCAGAAATGTGATTTCAGTGCCCATCTGACAGAATAATTGCATTAAATATTCTGTAAGTGTGCAGAACTGTACCTGGGTTTGATTGTTCTTTTGCCACCAGTTGTGCAGTGCTTAGTGCACGAGATCTGCAGAATTATTAAAACATGCATGAGCTGGACGCTGTGTCCATACTAGCAGGACACAGCGTTAGCAGGTTTTTTTTTTTTTTTTTTTCCTGAGTTATCTTTGATATTTTCTATCATCACTTTCACTTTGAATGGCAGGAGGTTCTATTTCCTGCAACGAGATACCCTTCCTCAGTACAGTTCGTACACCAAGCACGTTCTGTATGTCGACGTTGCGTTAGCAAATTGCTAATATCACGAACGCGAGACCTTTATGACTATAATAGAAAATGTTCAAGTCCCAAGAAGACGGACATTGGCAAATAATATCAATGGCTGTCTCACTCCTTCACTTTTGCCTTGTGTTTTTAATTTTTAAATAAGATTCATTGAACCCTGCCCTGTAACTGTGCCCATCCAGCTTAAACCCGTCCTCCGATTTTCACACTAGCGGGAGGCTTCAAGCCTAACGCCTGGGTGTCTGCGTTATCGGGCATCACCCACTGCTGCTGGCCGTAACCTCACCGACCCAGATAGCGGGCAGCTCTCGTGTCACTACGGCCCCAAACCCAGTTTGTGACTGCCCTCTTCATGGTCGGCGCTGATCTTTCAAGCTGATGTGGGCACTCTATGCCAGACATGCCCGTTTCCATAGCAAGCAGATGACCATCAGCAAATACTGCTGTCGTCAGTAGTAAATTTCTCCTCACAAATCCTCCATCTATCCGTCCATTTTCCAACAGCTTATCCAGTAAAGGATGAAGTGTTTGCAAGCTTTTATTGGAAGGAAGACGTGGACCTAATAGAGAGGGTGTTCCTAAGGCTTAGTGACCAGCCTTTCCACACATGCTCTGCTGTGTTAGTCAGACTGAACTGCGAGGTTACGGTACCCAAAGCACAGTGAATTCCACCAAAGCCTCTTTCTCGACACCACTGTAGGCAGATTTTATCTGTTGGTTCTTTGGTGGTGATACTGCCAACACTCATACTCAGCACAGCTAAAGACTACAGGAAGGATATTGTGGTTCTCATAGCATGGAAACCGGCTCTGACATCTTTGATCATTTTTCCATTATTAAACTTTGTCAGGCTGCTTTGACCTGGTTCATGATTGATAGGATCATAGAGACATTAACCCCCCCCCCCCCCATTGCTGTCTTTTATGCAGAGACTGTCTAGGAGTCTGAGGAAGCTTTTCTTTTTATCTAATGATGCTGGCGATTCCTGCAGTGAGTGCAAGTGGCCACTTTCGTCTGCATTCCTGTGCAAACCATCTGGCTACCTGAAAACAGGATTGGAGATTGCTGTGGATTTTGAAGTTCTACAAAAAGTAAAATCTCAGAATTCAGAAAATATATGGTATCCTGGCTGGCTGTTTATGGTTTTAAAAACCTATGACCCTGAATGGTTTGTGTTTATGGTGTGACATAGTAACTATAATTTTGTGAGGGAACACAGTGTGGTCTTGTGAGGAAATCATCTGAAGTCTACGAGTTCTTATTACTTGGTCATAATTTTTATATAATAATTTGGAATCGCTAATTTACATCCAGTAACATAAAATACATTACCAGTATGAAAAATTACTGTTGTATTGATCTTAAAGGGCAAGCCATAACTCCATACAGGTCTTTAATCTTCAGATTTTCAGAAATTGAATTAAGGTAGCTAAATAACTCAAGAACGCAATCTCTCGACCATCTGTCACCGTACTCAAACGTACCCTCGGAGAGCCGTGTGGCTAAGTAGGAGAGCAATATAGTAACTCTGAGGCCTGTGATTGGTCCAGCCATGAATGATCGTGATACTCTGGTGGGTAAATCTAGGGTGTCATGGAAAGTTTACCACAAGCCAGTACAACTGACAAACAGGAAGAGCAGAGAGCGCGAGCCGGAGGCACACGGACGAGGAGAGGCGTTCACTGACACCGCGCACACTCTGTGGCACTCTGTCGGCAAGGGGCCGCCGCGGTCGAGAGCACTATCCTGGCTGTCCACCCTACTCCCAGAGGTAGATGTCTCTGCTGAAGACCAGGCTGCAGTCCCTCCCAGTCCTTCTGATGTCCTGAGGTAGGCTGCGATGCTTGTGGGAGAGTATTTTTTAACTATTTACCATTTAAAATAAGTCTTACTGGTCTCTTTTTAAAGTTCAGCGATTGTACATTTTTAAGAGTAAGGATGAGTACTGCATCTTTGCTGAAGTTTTTGCTGCAACATGTCCAGAAGACAGAACATCAGCATGTGTACAGCCTTACAGATTGTCACGAGTCACACTGCATCACCGTCATACAGTTACCGTGTTGCACACTTACAGACAGAGACTGTATGTTTTTACCGCCAATATCTTTACACCTGTATTGTTAAAGGAAGCATATTTACATAACTGGTTTTAACAGGTTTGCGTATTAGAAAAAGGAACATCTTGAAGGTTCCAGAACAAGGAATCGCTAATGCAGTGCTGTTTCCTACAAAGTGATGATTTAAAACTTCCAGCTGTTTGAATGGGATAAAACAAAACAATGCATATAGATTAAAATGAACAACAGCACTGGCTACAATATGCAAACCTCATGATGTAACGGGCCCCAGATTGATTTTAAGTCGCCTGAACATTCTCCTTAACCATGAACGAAGCCTCAGCTCTCACAGTCTCCAACAGCATGGATGCTCCTACAAGCATTAAGATGTTGTGTGGCGCTAACTGGTTGCCTGTTTTTCAGGTCACATAAAAGTAAGCACTGAAAATCCCTGTTAGGATATTTGTCTTAAATATACGTTTTATCAAAAAATTTTAAGTAAGACAGGACTTCGCAAAAAAACCCAGAGTACAAATTTTGCTTTTATTTTTGAACAGTCATCCAGTCTATTTATGTAAATTAAAATATACTTGTAAGTCACATAAAATAATCACATTATTCCACTATTCCAAAATCTTAATTATAGTACACACATGAGATAGAAACTTATACACTAGCATGACTCACATTACTGTATTTTTAATCAAAATAGTAATCCCACTTTTCACAATAATGAAACATATTTGTTATTATAATTTAACAAATATTGGCTATTATGGTTACATAAACAACGGTTTTAGGAGTGGTTGTGTCTCCTAAGGCAGAGATTGTAAGATAACCGGTAAAAAAAATTGCATTCTGTGTTTTCTCCATTGTTTTACAAACCCAAATGCAATTAATTTAACCGGAAAGAGTATGTTCTTATTTCACCGTGATTCATAATTATAGCCCCGTAGTGTTTATCTTTTAATACACCGTTTCATATTGTCAATCTAAGAATCTAAGAAAATCATCTTAGACGTAATATAAAACCACGGGAACACACCACGGAGTGCTGGAGTGATGTAATAAATCACGCTCTCCTATACAAATGTTACTACAAATAAAATCATATAAAAATATTGTAATTAAAAACACAGAGGTATTGTTAGAAACCATGGCAACACAGTTTTAATAATATTTTTACATAAACGTCAATATCTGAACTACACATCTCATCCAAATTAACATAAGCCTGCATTTGGCATTTTGTTAGTTTTTGATGGTGATATTTAAATGGTCTTCCCTCGTAATGTTTGACGTCTCTCTTATATTTTGCCGTTAATCATCTGCCACAGGAAATGTCCGGCACGCGTGTTCGAACATGGTCGTCTGCAGTCATACCTGTTCAATACTGTGATACTATCTTTAATCATCGCCGAAAGTAAGTAGCTCCCAGACAAGGTTTGTTTTGGCGCCTCTGAGCAGCGATTTCAGGACTGTCCATCCTGAGAATGGTACAATAGGAGGTCAATCTCAGGTTCGTCAGCCCAGGAATCGCTGTCTCGTTCAAACCAAAGGCTAACCATCTCCCGACTGCCTGACAAGTGACTGGAAGGATTTTGACTATTCCCCATGTGAAACCAGTTGTGTGTTTGTTATTAAAAATGTATTATATAAAATGCATCGGTATAGTGAAGTATATTTTTGTGAATGTAACATGGTAGCTGTATGGCTGCCATTTTGGCTCCTAGGTACCGTTTGCTGTGTTCTCTCGCATTGTTAGTCTTGCTGTTGCTGCTCTGGCAAACGCTGCATTGAGGTTGGCCTCGGGATCATACTGACAGAAGGTTCTGGAGATATACATAGGAATAATCGGAAAAAAAAGCTTACGTAAGCCAGGAGCAGTAAGCTTTTCATCTGTGTTTGTTGAACTTCTCAAAAACATCATTAAAAGGCTTACACCTTCAATTGTCCCAGTTCTCAAAATCATTTCTGTAAAAGATAACCAGTGGACCACTGCAGTTTTGCTTCAGTTTGAGCATTCGTCGAGTTAGCGGTTAGTTATTTGGTGACAAAAAGGCCAAATGACACTTCACCTCAAGACTGCTAAATATTTGTCCTATGAGTGCTAAATGAGATCATTTATCGATCTGCATTTTTCATCTGGAATTTTGCCTCCCCCCATAGACCATTAGCAGTCAGTACAGAATGGTCCGTCATTGTCTAAGAGAGGGCAAGATGATGTTTCCTAGGAGACGAGCACCAATCTAAGTAATATCACACATGACTCAAGTGCTAGCCTGACGAGTAGATGATCATAGACAAGACACTGAGGAATGTGTGAATACGTCTGCATGTCCGAGTCCAAGTGAACAGGCCTTGACTTCTCAGATCGTCCCCCAGTCATCACTTTTTCGATGACTTATATACACAACTGTAAATCTGTACAAGAACCTGTTAGGCGGTAGGGAGGGGGGCACGTCGAAATTGGGTGGAGTGCTATTGCAGGTTGTATTTTATAGCGACAAAGCGCATAAACACAGGCGAAGGCGTGCAAACGCCGGGCAGACGCAAGCCCTTTATAATCCGTAATGTGCCACTGGAGGAAATCAGTTTCCAAGACAACGGCTTGGTATAGGAATCCTGCACGTATGACATTGTGATGCAAATCCTTAACAAGCACTTGTTTTAATACATAGCTGTTATTATTAGTAGTAGTAGTAGTAGTAGTAGTAGTAGTAGTGCTGCTGCTGTTACTCCTACTTCCGCCGATGTTAAAACATTTCAGTGACTTTAATAAACATTTCATTGTCTTATTCAATGTGTTAACCCTGCTAAAACCGCTCTTGAACCGAACACGGAAATAGTCCACAAAAAACGTGTCACACTGAATACGCTGGCAACTGGCTACCGGCTACCTGCTTTTCAAAAGGTACCCTACATATCTATTTTAGGTATGGGGGGATTTTTCTTCTTTCATATAACGTACCTTAGTAGTGCACGTTTCACCGTTTGATGTTGAGGCTTACTGCAGGCTGCAGTTGCATAGCTACTGTTCCCTGTAAGAATGAACTGAAATCGTCAATGATTACGAAACAGAAGGGTGATCAAAAGATAAAAGTGAACAATTAACATAATTATTTCTCAAAATGATTTAGGCTGACGGAACAAGCTGAATTTAATCTACGTTTTATCCAATTACATTCTACGCCTGCTTATCCAGTACAGGGGCCGGTGTTTTGCCGAAAAAGGCATCCCTGCCATAGAATGCATCCCTGCCATAGAATGCATGCCAGTGTTCTGACGAGTTGAGCTTTTAGGGGTGTTTTGGGGGTTCGGGTTAGGGTTTTAGGGGTTTTTTGGGGGTTAGGGTAAGGGTTAGGGTTAGGGTTAGGGCTATCGATTAGCACTAAGGTAGTGTAACTCGACAAAGTAGCTCAACTCGTTTCAGATCAGCGACATATCGATCATTTAGACACAGGGATGCATTCTACGGCAGGGATGCCTTTTTCGGCATAACACCGGCATTAACCTGTGTTTAATTTATTAATATTTAATCGCTGGCGGTGTGGCCTTACTGTAGCCTCACCCCTTTACTCTGGGTACTTCGGTTTCTACCCCCAATCCAAAGACATGCAGCTTAACTCCTTGGTGTTTGCCCACAAAGTGTGTGTGCCTTACGTTGGACTGGCATCCAGTCCGTGGTTTACCCCAGCCTTGTGCCCTAAGCCGCGTGGGGTATGCTCCGGTCCCCCAGACAGGAAAAGAGGTTGGGAGATAGATAAATATTTAATTGCCCTTTTACCGAGCAAAGTTAAGGCTAAACATCCGAATTAGGTTATAGATAGTATCCATATTATAGTTTTTTTTTTTTTTTAATTATTTAGAGGGGGCGGAACGATGGTGCAGGGTTGAAGTGGCATGACGCATGGAGCATTGAACTTAAACCGCTTTATCCACTGCGCCTACTCCCGCTTGGGAGCGCCCTATAATTGTCACCACTAGAGGGCGCAGCTTCCAAAGAAAAGTATTCCGAGTTCTGGGAAGCAACAGGCCGTTCGAATGTTCATCGTTGGGAAATGCAGCGCAGGTTACATGTTACCGATTTTGTTAGGCGAACTGTAGACGAGATGCAGTTATAATTCATTCATAACGTGTTAATTTGTGTTGTGTATTGTTTGCCTAATATTACGTCGTTTTTTTCAGTTCCTTTGGTTGTCAAGCGCACTTTTAGTACATCTCTGTACTGTGATTTCAAGTGTAACTATTGTGCTTGTTCACAAATTCCCGTGATTAAAGGCGTCTAGAATTAAGAGTCATCATTTGCGCAATAATGTTACGCTCATCGGTGGCACGTTGTCTTACAATTCGCTATTTATGTTTACATGTAAATATCTCAATGGCAAACGCTCAGTGCCTCAACCCTGCAGGAATGGAGAGTTACTCCCGGAATTCTGTATCCAAAGACATGCATTTTGCTTCTCTAAATTGCCGGTACTGTGATGGATTTGCATCTTCCCCTGGGCGGATCTTATTCCTGCGGTCGGCATTTGATGATCATCAGCGGGTGCGCTTTTAAAAGACGTAACGCTGGGTTACAGTGCGGTTCCGACCAGCGCTGCCGTGTCCCATTTTGCTGGCAAAAGAGCCGAATCAAAGCCGTTGGTTCCGAGCTCTAGGCGTAACCTGCGCCTTTTTCGTACTTCTTGGTGTTTATTTGTAATGAACATGTCACAATTTCTTAACGCCATCTGAAACCTTTTATTTCGACCGTTATTTCTTAATGAACATGTAACCATCGTATTTCACAAAACGATATGTGTGTATACCGTACATTACAACGTTATGTGTGTGTGTGTGTGTTTGCATACAACCATGGAATGAATATCATATTTCAGGGAAGCATAGAAGTGGAACCAGTTCAAAGCCTGAAGAGAACAGAAATAACATTTGACCTCTGCCATATCCCTAAAGATTTCTGCCCAAGCTGTTCAAAACGCAGTCCGTAAGCGAGACTCCGCTCTGAATGACAGATAATAGGACAGAGAGCAGACCTTGGCTTCTGGGGGGCGGGGTGGGGGGGGGCACATCAGAGCAGCAGGCTGGTTCAGTGTCCTCCCTCCCTCGCACTCGCACGCACACACGCAAACGCTGAACAAAAGAGCACAGCGGCTACTGCGGGGCGCAGGAGGGCAGGAGCATACTTCTACAGAGTGGGGCGGGGGGTCAGCTAGGCTGCCCCCCCTCCCCCCCGCACTGCCTGGAGCTTTGTGATCATCTGCCCTGCTGAGGTCACCACACCCAGGGGGCTCACTCCGCGATCGAGAGGCCGTGCCTGAGATGTGCAGGATTCAGCGGGGGTGGGTAACTTCCCCATTTTCTCGTTTCCTGTCTATGTGCTGACTGTATGCCACACCCTGCCCCCCCTCCCCGGCGCCAGCGCACCCCCACACAGCTCTAATGAATCTCTCAGCCTTCTGCCGTGCCTCCTCCTCCTTCCAGCTAATTATAATCTTCAATTCCTCTCCGATCTGGAGGTCTAGAGGGAGTCCTCCCCCCCACACACACTTTTCTTTCTGAGTCTAAGGCCACTGAAATATAGGTTTTGACTCTAGCTGATGTACAGCACCTTTTATAGTAACTGTGGGATTGCCAGAGAGGGTGTTGGATCAGGAAGCTTAGCTGTCCTCAGATAAGGGGAAAAAAAGAGCATTAGCACATTACCAGCCAGTGGGAGGCAGTGTGGAGTCATGTGTTTACAAACGTTCTTAGATTTTAGTTGCCTCCTCTTCCAGGCCCTGCCGCATCCCTGCTCCCCAAAACATGCTGCAGGTCATCAGTACCTAAAACATGTGGTTTTATAACATAAAAAAAAAAAATACAGGAAATGAGAAAGTAGGTTCAAAAAGCCCCTTTGTGGGGGTAAGTTCTACACAGTTCTCTTTGTTTTCGAGTCGTGGTCATTTTCCAGACAACAGGACCGTCCACATGTAACTTCACATGGCGCGAAAAATGCGGAGCGGCAGGCGCATGGCGAATTGGCCCCTGCACGGTGAGTTTCGGCAGAGAAAAAAAAGATGTTTTGAAGGCAAGTGGGCGTTTAGCGGGGGGGGGGGGGCT
>JAODKC010000041.1:21487032-21498807 GCA_026777985.1 Mormyrops attenuatus
CCCAGTAGGAGCAAAAATGTGGACAGCCTGGCAGGGAGCTCGGAGGGAACAAAAACATGGACCGACTGTGGGTCCCCAAGGACTGGATTGGGAAACACTGCCCTAGAGCCCCTAAAGGTACAGAGACCATCTTAAAAAATTGTAATTTATATAAAAATATTTAATATATTAAAACTATTATAATGTAGAGCATGTAAGAAACAAAAGGAGCAGAGAAAGAGACAGTGTGTGGATGGCGGTAACGGTCTGGTTTGTGGCAGCTACATTGTTTGAGTAACTCTCCAATGCTCCGAGGAAGGAGAAGCAGTCAGCTGAGTTATGGACAGTATGGCGAGCCGACAAGGGAGGTAAGGAGCTGGGAGGGGGGATACTTGGTGACCCATAGCGGGAAGTACGTCAGGCCTGAACGCTGAGGAGGGATGATAGTCTAGGTCGGGTTGGGACCATGACTGATGCTTGTGCCGTTTTCCGGTTAAGTTAATTACCCAGGGTTAACGAGCTATGCCTAGGTTGTCAGTCAGACCATAACTGATCATGGCCACAGTTTGCGTTTGTAAATCGTCGGAAGCCGTTCCTGGCAAACGCGATGCCAAACGTACAAGCCTGTCCCAGATTGCACTGCTCTATGATGGCAAGGTGTCTGCCTGGTCTCATCCCCCCGACGGACAAACGGCTTTAAAAGGTTCTGCTTCAGGCAGAGCCCGATAACTGCCCCTCCTGGTGCTCTCTCATTAGCCATCCTGCCCCATAATTAGCCCCCCAACCCCAGTCGCTGCAGCCATTCCAGCCCCCCCTACAGCTGGGCTACCCTTGCCCCACCCATGCCAGCCCTCATTCTTACCCACAGTCCCTGTCCCACTTCCGCAGTCCCTCTCCTCCCAGCCCCCCCTTTAGACAGTGATTGTGGTGACGCCCCTGCCATGGACACACTCCACTCAGACACCCATCCACGCACTCTCTCTCACACCCCCTATGATATGCTGACCTTGTGCCAACCCCCCCCACCCAATACGTGTTAGAAAGAGCCGCACACCCTGACTGCTGGTGGTGAGCCCAAGTCTCACACCCGTGACTCTGCGACACCTCCCGGGGAGCCCGGCTGGAATCGTTTATCGCTGTCATTTCCGGAAGCTTCATCATGACAGTCTGTCGCTGATGAGATAGGATAAGCATTTTATTGATCTTATAGTAGGTAAATGTGATGAAGAATAGTAATAAATTTTTTTTAAAAAAAGAGTGCCGCTTTAGCTATTCTGGTCAGCTTCTGGTGTAAAGTTCACCGAATCCCAGCGGTGATTATGACCGGAGCGGTTGGCGAGACGACCCCAGAGAGCACACACACTCCAGCCCGTTTGGAAGCGAGGCACAGAGAGGTGCAGGTCACAGTGGGGGCTTTTCAGACAGCGTAAGGCAGAGTGGGCTTCCTGGGACTTTTAACAAACAACAAAGACAAGATAACAGGGTGACTTCCATAATACTGTCATCCTCACTGTGCTTTTATTCACACATGATTTTGTGATTCTTACTCACAAAGTGGTGTCTGCGGCCTTGCGCAACAATAGCTGGTGAAATTCGGCGGAATTTTGTCTATAGCCAAGCGAACCCATTGTGCCGTTAATTATTTACCCCCGGCAGTAGTAAATGAAAAAGTCCCTCCAATTTCGCATGGAAACTACCCCGCAGCTACAGCTGACGATTGTTACAGTCAGATATAAACAGATCTACGCTTATACAGTATATATATATATATATATATTTGATTGTTAATCTCCATGGAGACATACAGTAAGATGAATAAATAAGTAGAGATTTTTATCACCCAGTTTTTCTTCCTTGGGACTGGCTGAAGGAGCAGAGAAATGTTATTTTTGGGATCTGATCTTTCGCCAGGCGGTGGTGGGAGTGGGGGGGAGGGGTGCACAGTGGGTAGCGCAGTAGCCTAACACCTCCAGGGCTGTGGGTTCAATGCCCACCCCCTGCCAGCTCTGTGTGTGTGTATGTGTGTGTATGTGTGTGTGAAACGATGCCTCTAAATCAGTCATATTGCGTCTGGCGTGTGAGTCCGCGCCCTGCGATGGACAGGCACCCCGTTCTGGGTGTTCCCAATCCTCACGTGTCCCCTGGCATCGGTGCCAGACTCACCATGACCCTGAGTTAGATGAAGGGTGGCCTCTCTACAGCCACCAGTGCAGGAATGGATGGATTTTCCAGGCCAATGGCTCTCAGTAAATAAAAATAAGCCCCCGATTATACATGAGGCATATCAGCCTCTGTGTTCCAGATCGAGCGGTTCACACCGCGCAGTAAATGCTTAAATGATCAGCTCCTAAAACGCCACGTGCTCCTGCCCCTCAGTGGATTTGTCACCCGAGAACATTCCGGGCACTCTCTCATTACGGTGCTGCCGCCGTTCGTTTTTAGCCATGACATGAGCTAAATATCACGTTTGCTTGCATCTGCTCACACACGATTTCTGGAACCGTTTAACAGTGTCTGGAGCAGCACCAAGGATATTGTAACACCTGGTGTTTAAAGTGAGTACTACTTTGTGTTTTCAGAGTTTGTCCCTTATATCTTGGTCTGGTTACCAAAGGTACTTCATTGAAGGGCGATTGAATTTTTAAGGTGGGGGGCATAAGAGGAGCCTTAATTCATATACAGCAGTGCTTCCCAATCCATTCCTTGGGGACTCACAGCCGGTCCACGTTTTTGCTCCTTCCGAGCTCCCAGGGAGGGAGCAAAAACGTGGACTGCTGTGAGTCCCCAAGGCCCGGCTCGAGAAACCCTGATATAAAGGGACCAGCCTTGTCATTATTCAATGATATGATTTGAATAAGTGAATGACAGAGGAGGTGACACTGTACGGACCAATCAGCTTTCGACTGGAGCTTGTGGCCCCGCCCCTGTATATGACCCAGGCTTTATTGATTAAGGTGGTGAAGGGGGTTTTGTTACAAAACATTCCCTTTCTACTGTTAACTTCTGGACGTAGTTAACAACCAACTAACCACACCCTGGTTCCTGCAGCAACAATACAGTCCTAGTTCAGTCTGAGTATTCAGAAACCTTGTGAGTTGACAGTTAGCACCAGATTAGCAAATTCTCTCACTATCTTAAAAATAGTCTCAACAATTACTGAGATCAAAACAAGAAGTTTTGCTGCCCCTGACGGCGAGGGTGCTCTCCCTCTGCTGCAGGCCTGTTCCTCAGGCATCACTCTTGACCATAAGGAGAAGCACATTATCTGTTACAGCAAATGTTCTTGGCCTTTTAATCCTGAAATCTGTGCTTATGTCCGAGCCTCCTGGTGTCGACCCCACCGCGCACGGTAATGGGTCCGAGGCGGCTTTGTGGTACCACGCCGCCTAGGTGTGGAAAGCACTCTCTTACTTCCCGGTGGTTGGTGTGGGAAAGGGTCACATGGGTTCCACCTCGCTGATGCGGGGCTGACCATCGCTTAGGATGCAAGAGAGGTACTCCTTTGTTACTGATTCACTGCAGTGTTGGTCATTAGTACCACTCACACCGCGCATTTGCCACAAACAGTCACTACACTAAACACGTTAAATAAACACCTTCCTTATTTAAGAGATGCTAGCTAGCTACCATCTCCTGACTGTACTCGCAGGGTATTTATTTAGTTTCTGAAACATATGAGGTGGAGCAGGGGGGGCACAAAGTCAAGGGCGTAACTTTGGTTAGAACAAAGTCTCTACCCATTTAGGGGGGTTGTACTGGCTGGTTTTAATTACTGGGGGGTTACAACCCTTCCATCCCCTCTGTAATTTACATCCATGCCTAAAGTGACTTTATGACTGGGGCCCCAAGAAACAACCCCCCCATCTCCAGTCTGTTTTACTACCCACAGGCCATTGCTCTAAGACTACATGGGACGCTGGGCTTCCCCCACAAAATTGCCAAAAGAATTGAATTAGCCAATGCGTCAAGGTAAATTAATTTTATTTTGTGATTAAAAGTGTAATCTATCTTACTAATTGAACCACAGCACTGATCGTTTCACCGGGAGTAGCTTTCGAAAACGTTAATATGCGTTAATTTCCCCCTTAAAGCCTGGGTGAATGCAGCCCATGGACGCCCACTGACACGCTGCTTCTCTGGAAGTCTTTGGAAGATTCACATGTGCTTTGTCTCTATGGAAAATAGACAAAAGCCTATTGGTGAATATGCCTCGATGACGTGTCTTCAGAGCCCGCTTTAATGCCGTGCTTCACTGGGAATGTATGAGAGCTTCATCCATAGTTTTTTTTAGCCATTGTTGATTGGACAGTAGACTGGCAGTCAGATATTTTAAACCCGCCCAGAAGCCATCCTTCTGGCCATGGTGATTGGGAGACGTCTCAACATGACAGGATAAACCACCAATAACAGTAATGCTCACGACTGACATGTATCACACGCTGTTGGCTCGCATCATTCAGTCATTCTGTCGCACGCAGGGTCACAGAAGCATTTCGTTGCAGCCCAGAGTGACAGTTTAACATTTCATATGTCATCTTTGGCCACTGGCATTTGCAAATACTGTTATCATTGCCGTTGACTTTTATCGTTATCAGTGACTTTTGAGTTTGATTCCTTGCTTAATTTTCAGCGAAATTTCAGTGATTTTTAGTAGTTGGTAGTTAGCACACTAACTAAGCTGTTTGTATGTTGAAAATGGTAAAATTGCTTGAAAAGGACGTATAACAGGATAATAGATAATTTCTTACAGAAATAAAGGAGAGTATTGTTTACATAAAAGTAGGTGGCCGATTAAATAAGACCTTTTATTGTAATACTGCTAAATGTCGACTCATGTGCTTCTTTCATTTTAAAAATCACGAGCCACCACGGGTGCTAACTCAAAAAATGCTGCTTGCATCACTTCCGGAAAATCTGAATGTTGTTCAGGTAAACTTTTGCGAATTTCTCCAATCCTGGCAGAGTTCGTCCTTCAGAATGAGTACTCACGATGTTCCAAAATAACATCGGCTGCCGACGA
This sequence comes from Mormyrops attenuatus, assembly GCA_026777985.1. Lineage (NCBI taxonomy): Eukaryota > Metazoa > Chordata > Actinopteri > Osteoglossiformes > Mormyridae > Mormyrops > Mormyrops attenuatus. The sequence goes on from JAODKC010000041.1 coordinate 21,492,032, forward strand.
TCATTTTTGGGCACGTCGCCTTGCAGATGGACTTGGAGCCGCATGACACACCTTCAGAAGAAGCTTCTGCAGAATTCAGAGGTAGATGGACCTGGGCAGACCCGCTGAAGAGCTGAAAGTTGGCTATTTGTTTTTATTAATTGCTAAATCAAAAAAAAGGCCTCATTTTAACGATACGGTGATTTTAAAAAGTCGCGCAGTGATGTGCTTCTGGTTTTTTTTACTGAATTTATTCTGTGTGAAGATGTATGCGAACAGGTGTTCACCACAACATGCCTTTTATTTCATAGACAATTTGTAGGATTCACAGCTACAAACACGCACCACAGATGGCCAAGCAGCCCAGTCCTGAAACTCAGAACCTGGCCCACGCCCGAGCTATCACTCCATATGCAAGCATGACGCTGCGCGGCCACACGGCTCACTCACGCGCATGCTGAGGCTTCCACCCAGCTCAATGCAGATCAAAGGTCACCAGTTTGAACCTTGCCCCCACTTTGCATATATTCAGTGTCCCCCCCCTGCATTGCACAGGTTTTTTTTCCAGCTACTCCCAGTGGGGGTGCTCTCCACCACTCAAATCACACATTTAAATGGGGGCCCCCAGTGGGCCACTAATGGTTACTGCACAACAGGAGCAAGAGGCCCCTGAAGTGACTTTTTAAATGGGGCCCCTGGGTACTCTGGATTCCGCACGCAGTACAAAGATGTAGAGTTTGATTAATTACCCATAATGTATGTATGTGACCTGTGATAGACTGGCATTCCACCCAAGGTGTTCTCCAGCATGGGCCTGATGCGGCCTGGGACAGGCTACAAGCTCCCCATGACCTGTATCGGAAAATGGATGGATGGATGGATGGATGGATAGTTCAGCTTATAGCCAATGAACAGAGTACCAGCACTACCAGTTGACCAGCCATGAAGCGGCGTGACCCAGCCTCGCCTCCCCCCTCCCATGTTTCTATCATATCTGGCATCTGCTGTGCTATTAAAGGTCCATCATCTTCTCACCCATCTCAGTAGGCCTCAAGTTCAAGTGGCGAGAAGTCTGGGAAGCACGTTGACACCTTGGTTCTCTCCGTAGAGGCGAACACAAAACAGGGCGACTGAGTCACAAGACAGTCAGTCAGATGATTATCACAAACGGTGACTTAACAATGCCAAGTGAAATCTGACATGCTTGGGATTTCTATACAGCAGCTACTAAATTTAACGATAACTCATCTCGTTCGTATATGCAAGATTCTCCAGCAGCATCACTGTGTCATAGAAGATCTTCCTCAGATGTTGTGACCAAAAGTTGGTACCCTGGAGTAGGCCGAGTCTGGGGGACTTCACAGTGACAGGTCTTAATGACGATGAAGGGCATTTTGCCGTGACCTTTTACAGAGGCGACACCATAGATGAACATGGGGAGTAATCACAGGCTAATTGTGTGAGTTTCGCTTCTTTCCCATTTTTCACCAAATCTGTGGAAGTGCACTCAGCCGCTCAGCTGAAGGAAGGGCTCTGGTGCAATACCATGGTTTTAGCTGTCATACTGGATAAATCCTAACAAACACATTGTACCATATGTTTGAACCGTAAAAGCTAGCGCCTCTTGTTCGTTTTCTGCGCCGCCTCGGACATCTGGGCAGCGACGACCTCGCAGTCTCACCTCGCATGTGACAGAGCTTCTCTCTCAAACATTTGGCTTTTTTGCATCCACTACTGTAGGGGGGGCTTTGCTTTCTGCCGTTTCTAGCTCCGCGTCTGGCTGTGGGTTGGTCGAAGCTGGCTCGCGGCTCTGCCTGACTATCCGCCTGCGTCTCTACCTCCTACGCTCGCTTCTTTGTCTCGGGCAGATTATCAGAAGGATGGGAACGCCACTTCGTCAAAGAAATTATCGCGTTTGTCGAGCCAGAGTTCTAGCCACCACTGTGCCGTTGCCGACTGCAAGGCGAGGATTACTAGCTGGTTAAAAACGGGAGCTTGTGAAGGTTAATCCACGAATCCGACAGCTTGCAGAAACCGAATCACGTGTCCGTTGTCTATCCTCCCCATAAATGCGGGAGAAATTAACCGCTGTGACAGCGTTTCTGCCTCATGTCCCAGCCTGACCTGCCTTGACAAGTGTTAGGTAGCTACCGAAGCCTACCAGGCTTTGTAGGTACGGTCCGTTCAAGACTGCCCTAACAAGCTGTGCTGCACTAGCTTCTACCCCCTGTGTTCACTGTCATGGAAACATTGGAAGGTGTAAATTTCCTAGCTGGGTAGTTATTTTTAATGTGCCATACCAGAGCTGAATTGTGACAATCCGCGTTTATTTTCCTTAAGGCCTCTGCAGCTCACTGCCAGTGACCATAACTCTATTGGACGACTAACGTCCAACCCCTACTGACTCTGCCATGCAGGGGTGCCTCAGCTCCCGCTGTCTGCCACGCCCCCCGAGGTACACTCGGGGGTATTTCTGGCTGGTTCGCCCCTGGGCCTCGGGGGTTCGAGAGCAAAGGCGGACAGGCGCGCCACCGACGACAAGCGTCCCGGAATCTTCCGCGCCCTCAGTCCAGAATCTCCCACGTTTCATCGTGGGGCCGAATGCGGCCTTGGCTCCCGGCCCACTGAATGCGCGTGAGCTGCCCCTTCCACAGGTGACACGCCATCCACAAGGACACATTGTTCCACTCACATTACCCATCTCCTGCTCACCTGTGCACATCCTTTCCTGCGGATGCTTATGTGCCGATTTACTCAAACATGGTTTGAGATGGTAAATAGAATAGATGGCAATTATCTATTCAAATTTCTCTGTGTGTTTGTATATGTGAATATATATATATATATATATATATATAGACACACACACATATACATACATATACATACATATATACACATATATATATGCATTGTACACTTCCTTAAGGCCTGCGCAGCTCACTGCTAATGACCATAACTCTCCCTCTCTCTCTCTATATATATACACACACACACACACACACATATTTATATATACACACACACATATATATATACACACACACACACACATATTTATATATACACACGCGCGCACACACACACACACACACATATATATATATATATACATATACACACACGTGTGTGTTACGATGGGTAAATGATTTTCATTTTCAGTACATTATACCTTGTTCAATAAATTACGTGAGATATTCGACTTCAGTATAAAATAGGCTTTGTGTTAATGGTGTTGTCCAACTGTAGGCTAACGTAAGTGTTCTAAGCAGGTTTAAGGTAGGCTAGGCTATGATGTTTGTTAAGTTATGAGTACTGTATTAAAATGCAATTTTGCCCGGCAATTTTTTTGCCTTACGACAAGTTTATCGGAACGTAACCCCATCGTAACCCGGGGAGCGTCTGCACACAAAAACAATTTTTCACTTCAGTGTTTCACCTCATGCATCATATATCTGAAGCTGATTATAAGAATACCGCAACTTCTGACTATATGGGTACATAATTATGGTTCTTCACCATATTTTAGACTCTTTGTGCTCTTCCTGTTTTAATGCACTGATTTTTCTTGCAGCTGGCCTTCTAGGGCAGACGCTGAATTTCTATGTCCCATAATGCCCTTCTGCCGTTTTCATGTGTATGATGCCAAAATGTGGAAATAGATTCCTTCAAATTATAAGCCCTTTCTCTGTGTACTTTAAGACCCATTTCCTGGGCATCGTCGTGGAAGTTGTGGGGCCTTTTCGTAGCCGTCCAGAGATGGCCCCGCGATGCCGTCTTTACAGGTCTAGCATTTGGCTGCACATTCAGTACTGGGCAGGTAGCAGCCATTTTTGTGCCTCTGCTGTACTGCCTTTTTCTGGGGTAGGAGGTTTACTCTCATACAATGCTGGCGAAATCAAAGCAAGAAGCGTTTCTCTGGTCAGAATTGTTACGGCTGAGCTCTGGTTCTCCTCCCCGGCGTTTGATATCAGTTGATGGCGAGTGGGGGGGGGGTAAAGGCCACAGCCGTGTAATACTTTTGGTTCCCCATTGTCACCACAGGGTAAATCAGCTGAGAACCTCCTCTTCCCCATTCGTTACCACACCGGGAGAGGCCCCCCCGCCATCAGTCACGCAGAACAGAATGCGTTATTTTGAGGGGGCATCCCAGTGGTTTTCCCAGCACATCGTTAAAACAAGAGGCATAGTGTTCCGACCCGGAGCGCATAATGAAGGGGGCTGACCCTCAAACGCAAGGTTTCGGCCTCAGGGACGGGACGGTCTGTTAGCACGCTTTGGGGTGTTTTCCATCACAACTATAGGGGAACTTTTTGTTTTCCTTTTTTAAACCTTATACAGTAAATTATGTTGTCGCGGGTGAGGAAACACGGTTTATGGGCAAATCAACGCCGGGGGAATCATCCCGCAGAGTTTTGCAAGAGGGGCCCTGCCTAAGTGGAGGAAGCAGTCTGTGGGATTCTCCAGAAGGCCGCAAGGCATTGTGGGATGGGAGTGGCAGCAGCGGCAGACATGACGATAAAACAGCATGTGACAGGGAAGCGCTCTCTGAGGCCAAGGAGGGGGCGACGACTACGCCCCGCTCCCCAGACCCCCTGCTCAGCTACATAATACCAGATTTGTTCAACAAAATGCCAGCAGTACAAAGGTTTCACGTCACAGACCCGGGAGGAAGACAACAACTCTCCACGTCCAGCCCAAGCTGATTTGCTGTGGGTCCGAGCTTATCAGAGGTGTGTGGGGGAAGGGGGGCTCCCAAGTCCATCTCTTTCTTTTCTCTCTTTCTTTCTCCTTTTCCAAGAAAAATGATGACTCAGGTCTCCTCGGTTACAGTGGAAAAGAGACGTCCGCCTTTATCACGCCCGCTATCATTACCGCACTTCACTCCTTGTCCGACATCCATGTGTACCACGGCTGGATGTGGCCCGCCCTCTTCTGCGTGGACGCTGAGAAGGAGACACAATGACGGAAGGCTGCCCCCTTTATTAACGTCAGATTGCTTGTGTCACTTTCTCTTCCTGGTCGTGTACGAGGCTCCGCCCCCATGATTCACTTGCAGAACGTCACCCTGCAAGTCGAAGCGCTCGTCATGCTCAAACCCCCATCAGTGGTAATTTCCATTCTTAACCACATGTATACATACTGCGTGCCTGTAATTTATTTTTGCATCGTCCTAAATAGCTAATTCTTCAGGGCCACCTGCATGCGGGCCTCCATTTATCATGAAAAGCAGTTCATCTCGTGACCATGCCGCACACTCCCCCCCAAAGTCTTCCCTCCCCTGAGCTCACATCTTACCCCACGCTGGGTACCAAGCCGGTGTCCTTTCCAGTTTTTCAGGAGTTCACGCTAGATGAGGCAGCCAGGAACAGAGACCTCAGCCAGGTGGGACAAAAATAAAACAAAACGAAAACACAAGGTCCGTTTTTTATCTGCAACTGCAGAACAAAACCTTAAAAAGTTCTAATAAGATTAAAGGTTGAGGGCTGAATAGCATTTTATGTATTTGTGACGAAGTGCTTGCAGAAAGGTCAGGATGGGTATATTTGCATTACAGTGTATGTGTGTGTGGAGGGGGGGGAGGGGGCAATGAGGGGGGTCACTCCCAGCCAGGCCGATACAGGAAGTGAGGGAAACACCCATAATGCACTCAGGCGGATGTGAGCCAAGCCCGGCAGCACAAAGTCAGGCCAGCTGGGTGGGGCTCTTCCGCGGCTACACTATGCTGTCAACACTCACCCCCCACACCCACCCCCCGGGTCCTCCCAATCAGCACGTAAGACCGCAAAATTGGTCACAAACAGTAGTACTGCACTGACCCAGACAAGGGGGCAGGTCCCTAAATGAGGGCCCCAAGCAGTCATCCAGAAAGCCAGTCCTGGGTCCGTGCAGTGAAGCCGTCTGGAAGCATATAACATGTTTCAGAGCACATCCTGCTGTATATGTTGTGTGTGTGTGTGTGTGTGTTTATAGATATAGATATATAAAAATAAAATAAAAGGCATGAAAATACATACTCTTCATACCGCACGTATTTTCTGACAGGTTTTCAACCGAGCTGGCCTGAGAGCTTTGCTCTCTGCCGCCACCAGGGGGCGTCCCTCAAACGTGACTCCCAGGAGGACGGAGAAGTGGACGGAGCGTTTATCCACGCCTATGATCCCGCACATGCTTACACCTACAGACACACACGCGCGGACAAAGCAAATGCAGGAATCCGCGGAGTAATTTTGTCATTTTAATTTATGCAAAATTTTATATCACGACACGAATTATATACTATAACAATAATCCACCTATCCATTTCGCAGCGAGTCGAGGAATAATAATAATTTCATATTAAAACCATTTTCAATTAAACCTGCAGCTATTGATGGTTATATAATTATATTATAATTATAATTATAAATTATATATTAATATAATTTAACGTAATGACAAACGTGCAGTATATTACTACTATTCCCATAATAATAATAATAATAATTATTATTATTATTATCATTATTATTATTATTATTGTTGTTGTTATTATTATTATTAGTAGTATTATTATTAGTATTATTAATAATAATAATATAATAATAAAAACCGGGGAACTCCAAGCTGAAGCGCTCCACCGCGCTCGCTGCCCATTAACAATAACGATCATGCGATATTTTATTGGGCTGTCTGTCATATTGGGGTTGTCAGTGGCTTATTCTTTCTACCCAGCATGCTGTTTGAGTGGAGAGAGCGTGTCCATGCTGCCTCATTTCCTGTGTTTGAGTCTCAGCCGAAAGAACGAGGGGGGGTGG
>JAODKC010000041.1:21542574-21572716 GCA_026777985.1 Mormyrops attenuatus
CCCCCCCCCCCCCGCCGCCCCCCCCCCCCCCCCCCCCCCCCCCCCCCCCCCCCCCCCCCCCCCCCCCCCCCCGGGGGGGGGGGGGGGGGCAATCGCCGGACTGACCAGTATCTGTTGCTGGTGACGAGAGCTCTATGCCAAGGGAGCTGAATAAATGTGTGAGCCAGTTATCTGTGATGCAATAAAGATCACTGCTGATTGGCAGGTCAACTGTCTGATTAAACAGTTAGCTGACCGCTAAACCCCCTGCAGGGACCCACTCCCGCGACGAAATCATCTCATGACATCGTCCGTGGCGTAATTCCCGCAGAAGCGCATTTCTAAAAATCCGACTCACGATCTTACAGTCCAATGAAAATCAAAAAAGATAACGGCCCGCAGAAGCGAGGACCACGAAGCCAACGAAAACACTCCGCTCGTAGACGGCACAAAACAAACACGCGGGAACAAAAACTTTCCAAAACAACCATGCGCTTGTTATAACAGATGTGGCGCCCTTTCTCCAAATCCACCGGCCCATTGTTGGTTTCAATTCTCTTTTTATAACCGAACAACAATGGAACGCTGCACTAACTGCCCACCCCCAGCCGCCGCCGCCCGCACTGCGGTGCGTCACGCTCCCTCCCAGCGTGACACAGGCCCGTGTCGGGCCCTCAAAACCGGTACCGCGCAGAACGCAGCCTGGCCGCGGCGTGACCGGCTCAGTTTCGCCGAGCGGTGACGAATCACCAGCGGCCGAGGGCGTTTAAACGAGACATTCTTCTTCTGCTGGCTAACAAATCATAAAGTGAACAATTACATGACGAGCAGCAAAACCAGCTGCTCGCTTCAACAAGAAGAAGAAGTTTGTTTGAATCTCTCTGTATTGATTTTTATTTTTTTTTTTACAGGCCGCGCAGCTGTTTACTGAGAACTTCCTTCAACGGGGTGTGATCAGGCTTCTATGAGCATTTGTGTGCGCTGATGTGATTTGTCACAGTAAACCAGGGCCGCACTAAAGAGGTTCCTCCCAGCGGACACCCCAGTTGGGCACAACAGCGTCCCAAAATACCTCTCCGAGACCACTCTGTCTCTGTACTGTGCTTACACTCTGACCTTTCCAGAATTATCCAATCGCTGTCATTATTTCTCATTATAACCATCACTACGGCGACGTGGCCATACCGACGGAAGACACTATGACCTGTCTTTCTCCAGCATGCACTTTCGGGATACACTCATCACTGGGGGCCATATCTTTTCAGGAAATGTCAAATCTTCATTAGAATCATTGAAGCAATCATGAAATATCTGATTTCTAGGGATCGTTTCATGTCCCACAGTTATTTTCGGGTCCCAAAAGCTCACATAAACAAACAACTTAGACTCTTAATCCGGAAGATGGTCCAGATAAAACCAGGAGTGTGGATAAGCCACGGACCACCTGTATGGCAGAAGGCCACTTTTTCGGCATCGGAAAAAAAACGCCATTACTCCCCATTCCACAGAGAAACGCTCCGCTTCTGGGCCTAACCAGTCACCTGCATCTCACTGCAGCTTTAAAACTTCTTTCTGATCACCAAGTGTATCCATACAGCAACTACATTACATAGATCCACCATAAATAATTTTTAAAATACCCAAGCTTGATTTTTCGTTCTGTGTGGGTGCCTTAGTGATGAAATGTGGGAGGACACCGTGACCTTTGCCTTACAGGTCGCTCAGATGATGAGTGTAAGACCAGGCCCCCTCCATCCTGGCCTGCCTCTCCGCCGGCAAGCTGTTATTGTTTTTAAACGGTGCCTCTGACTGACAACAGTGGAGAGGTGCGTCTGAGAGCGGAGGTACCGCTCTGAGCTGATCGGTGCCCCTCTCACACATCTCCAGTACCCCGGGACAGCAAACACCCTGTAAACACTCCAAGCTGTGCAGAGGGCGTGTATGCCTTGCCTTTCACCAGTAGGGCAAGTCCACACATGTCAGATGCTGGATGATTCCTAAAAGCCTGGACACCAAACTGAATTATATTTCAGTCTTTTCTTGTCATGTGCATCTATTATGTTTGCAGCAAAGAACACCAGCTTCACACCTCCCTTAAATCATTAAAGATTTTATTTTTAGGTAAGAAACCGCAACTGAATGATGTGAATAAATGTCAAATTAACATGCATTCGTGGGAGTCAGACATCGAAACCGGGTCAATCTGCAAAATAATTCTGCGCTATAAATGCCATGGAAGAATCATTTGAACGAGTTGAGTTTAATCAGTACCATTTTCTTTTGTCAGCGATGACACCACTGAACTGTAAAATATGACTTGAAATGTGAGATTTTTGCTCGCGATGCTGCTAGAGAATTGGAAAAGCAAACAGAAGCAGGCTTGCGATTGTTGGATGCCTCGGTGACAGAAAGCTGGGTGGGCGGGGCCTATGCGCAGCGATGGAGCGCGACCTCGAGCCGCAGATCTAGGCCCCGCGCCACAAAACCATGCACCAGGCGGGCACTTTGCTTTCTCCTACTCATCTCAGGCCGGCCTTTCGAGAAGCACATTTTCCATTCTCAAAGTCATTCGCACCAAAAAAAACAAAGCAATTTGCCTAGCTCCAAGAAGCTTTGCATGACTTTGTATTACCTATGCTCAGATGCACACTAGTGTGAAGAGTGTAAAAATACACGCCCACACGCATGCGGAGACACACACACACAAACGCGTGTGCAGACATACCTCCTCACGAACGACGCAGTCCACTGGCAAATATAATGTAGTTCCACGCTATCACCCCATGATCCTGCTACGGTTTTTATTTTCATCATTATTGATACTTTTGATGATGCACAAGCTTAATTCACAAGTGACAAAGATGACAAAAGTGACAAAGGGGAGCCCTGTGCTGCAGGGGGAGCAGGAGCCAGTCCAAGCGACTAGTTTGGGGCGGGCCAGCGCTACTGGAGCTGGTGTAGCGGATGGCCTCTTGCACGGCACACCTGTGCTTCTCCCAGGACACGTGGTGCCCTCCGGCCGCAAGCAGAGGGTGTCGCCAAACGCCTGCGGCTGGGCGGGCGTGAGAGTGACACCTCTCTGCAGGAGGGACATTAAAGACATATCGGGACGCCGTCCCGTCGAGCAACCAGATTATAACCATCCTAGAGAGTCCCCTAACAGCTCCAGGATAACCTGGGACCCACACCACTATCGTACTTCGAAACTCCTACATAGACCAGAATAATCGATTCTGCAAGAACATCACTCATCACGACAAACTCGCATTGATTGACAAGCGACAATGATAAATGGGACAAAAAAATATGATCCTGCTTCGTAATCCTATGGCAGGGTGGTGCGGCCAGAGGTGGATAGTTCAGGTCCTGAAAGTAAAAATCCCGACCAAGATTTTGTTTCAGCCAAGCAGTTGAGCGTAATGAGTCACAGTCACAGAGAACTCAACTAACTGGTTGAAACAAAATCCTGGTCCGGATTTTTACTTTCAGGACCTGAACTATCCACCCCTGGATGTGGCTAAATCACAGCCAAGCGGGAAGCCCATCTGTCCAAAATATCAGCATAACACACATGACTGAAATTCAGGCCTGGACTCTAGGCAGCCAGGCATAGTGATCAAGTTCTGGTAACTAAGAGCAAGAGAAACTGTCCTCTGTTGATGACCAAACTAAAAAAAACTGAAAGGTGGGGAACCACAGACTGTGGAAAAATCACAGAGTAGGAGAATCCCCAGAAGCAGAGGGACCTTCGATTTGATCCAGACTACTCTGAAAAGCACCCTGTGTTTGCAGACCTGTCTATGTGATGGAAACAATGTGAATTTTTTCCATCAGAATTTCAAAGTTATATTTTCTGATGTAGAAGGTGTGTTTTCAGTAGAGAACTCATTGCTAGCGGGTATCATCTTTGACTCACCGAAGGCCAAAGTACACGAGCAGAGCCCAGATATCTTTTAAGTAACTGTGGTGCATCTGTGAAAACAAGATGTCTGGAACCTTCCGGCCAGATCCATCCAAACCCAAGCAACCGACAAAGAGTGACGCGGACAGGAACGACCTCCGCATGTAGCTGTACCTGTTCCGGGGCACGGGGATATGCGAGGAGGCCAAGGGGTCGAGGTCCTCCAGGGGAGCATCAGCAGGGGGAGGCTGGGGGTCCTTCCTGGGCTCCTCGCCTCTTCTCCCTGGGCCCCTGCCCTCTGTGTGCATTTGGTCATCTAGTTTCTTCCCGTTGAGAACCAAGCGGTGAGTTGGGCTTCTCTGCTGGACCACTATCAGGTCAGCTTCTATGCGGTGGTCCACGTCGCTATTACGGGCTGTCTGGAAGAGGGGGAAAAAAACTGCAACAGTCAGCAGAGGAGTAGGAGGAGCGGCAGAAAGTACTCGGTGCATATTTGTGCCCCATCTGCTGGGGAGACTGCGTGGAGGAGAGGCGATGTCTTTGATGGGCAAGGTTGTTGCATCAGAGCCATGTGGAGCAGCCTAAACTGATTTATGAATCTTACCAAAAAGGGGCCGGAAGAAGCCCCGCGAGAAGCCCACCCCCATGCGCGTTTAATAACTTTGGTAAGGCGTTACACTGCAAAGATCTGCGCGAAATTGCGGCAGCTGGCTCGCGCGGCCCAGGCAGAGCGTAGCGGCGTAGGGGTTAAAGCGGCGGGGGGGGCGTGTCGCGCGCAGCTGCAAACCGCACCGGGGGGGGGCAGGATTCAGAGCCTCCTTACAGAGGATCCCGTCCAAGTTATGTGCGTATCACTATTTAACTTTGCCTTAACAGGGGACGTTTCGACGCCATGCATGCCCGTATCCATGTTGCCCAGCGGCCTCGGCTGCATAAAACTGAAACTTTGGCAGATTTCCTTGCGTGATCGACGAATATATTTCTGCAGCTACCCCCCTCTGTCTATCAACAGCGATGCACGCGTTACAGTAAACCCACAAGAACAACCTCCGGCTTAATCTTACTGTATATTATGCGATGAGATTAAATAAAGTATTTTTTGTCATCTTATGTTTTGTCATGTTTTTTTTCCATCGAGGACCCGACAAGCATGAAGCGCACCGGGCCGAACGGGGGAGGGGGCCGAAGTCCCAACCCCCTTTTCCTTTAAACTTTGAACATGCGACGAGTCGCCATTTTAACAACTTAACTTCGAGCAGGGAATCTGCAAGCTAAGTTGAGAGACAGACACGAGGTTTAAAGAAAGAAAGAAAAAGATCATTACATCCCATGACAATGGGAACAATAATCTATGCACTTTTGTAGCTGAAAGGTTAGAATTTGCACAGAACAGATAACGACTCCCCTAAAGATTAAGAAAAGTAAAAAGCACTCTTACTTAGTTTTCAGCGTATAAAGTGATAGCAATAACTTATAAAGTAGATATGGATCTGTTATGCTGTTTATCACTCGAAATACACTTCCCTGGGTGCACACGGTGCACGTATACGCGGCATGGCTCCGAATAATACCTACTATTTTCGGGTCGAAAATGAATTTTTCTTTCCCCGGTGCTGTCAGATCGATGCCATTTAGAAGGACATCTTCTCTGGGGTCTCTCAAAGTGCCATCATCCAACATTAGTGTGTACAGAAAGCTTCCTGAAGAGTGATCGCTCTTGCACGCTAGCATGATCCCGCAGTCCACCGGCGCACCGGTCTTGCCATATGGTTTGCCGTCGGCTGTATGACTGCTGCTGCCGGCTTGACCCGCAGGAGTACCGACCCTCATCCCAACCAAGGACCTGTGGAGAAGACGCTTGGAAGTCATGGTAGGACAGGGTAGGAGACTGGAGGAAAGGCAACTGGCTCCCCGTGAGGTGTAGCGCTGCTGATTGTGCGCGCGATATTAAACATTTAAGAAAGCTTGTCGTTTTCTTTAAATGCGCGCTATTGCAGAGCTACCGAGTGGGTATTTGTCGCTCCCCAGAAACCTAAAAACCGCCGGTCAAGGGGGAAGATTGTTTTGCTTTTCTCTAACACCCCCCCGCCCCCACTTCAAAAAAAAAAATGCCACGCCCCCCGCCCTTGCGCGTGCAGCCGAGGGGGAAAATTGCTAGTCCCCGCCTTCCATTCATTCCCATTGGCCAAAGACGTATACAAACATTCGAACTTGGCACGCGGCCGAGGAAATGCCGATTCTGATTGGCCGGCACAGCAAACGTCAGAATTCTTTTTTCCTCTCTCATTTTTTTTTAAAATACAGATACTGGGGAGGTGTGTCCGCCGGATTTCGCCGGCCGGTGTGCGCCCTCGCAAAAATGAAAATTAGGTTCACTTTGACATCAAATTTACCATTTTTTTAAATCCAGGAAATGGTGCTATGTTTCAAATCCTGGATCTTGTTCATGGGCATTAACTTACAATCAATCCCCTGTATACGTGTATAAGCAACACTGGGAATGGGTATTTCCGGACTTTTATCTTAGACGTTGCATTTTTTTCCACCAGCTTCGATTGATTGGTTAATATGGCGATTCTGCTAGGCCCGCATAAATGCGGAAGACATTTCTAGCAGTCATACTTTAGTTCCGCTGTCTTATTTATCCGCTGTATTAAGTTCCGCCGAGACACGGCGATCGTTATTCCTCTGTTTCACTGACGTATCTATTCGGTTAATGCATGATCGCAGGTACCGGGACAATTCGCTTATTTGCTCATAAACTGGGGATTAGCCGAAGATCGCTTGGAAGAAGTACGTGCGCTTTGCCTCGCAGGGCGGCGCCGCCCTCAGCCTGCAGAGCCGAGAATTTGAGTTATGAACTTACTTTGCTTAAAGACCGGGGTGGAAGAAGAAGTTCACGATGAATGTCCGACTTTTATACATGCAGTCTTGGTGCTAGTTTATTTGTGTTATGCATACTGATGGTCTGCAAGACAAGCGACCATACAATAAATGTAACCCGCATTTCTCTCCCCCCGCCCCCCTCCGGTTGTTGGGCGTCTGCATAAAATTGGTTAAGGAATAGATTTTGAAATGAGCGACAACTGCCGCGCAGCCTGTAATTTCGCTTTTTCACGCAGATACATTAACATACGACGGAGGAAGAGGCTATTTGCTCAGCCCTCTTTTGCTGCACGACGGAACAATGTAAAGTCTGCAACTTACAAATGCGCCTTTTGTAGAAAGCGCAAATTCTACGTAACTGGGAGTCATCCGCAAGATGGATGAAAAAGACCCGAAATTACATTTCCTCTACTGTGATCGGCTAAAGCGCCGCCTCGTTCGGGTTTCGATAGACGGAGCTGCGTGTACGTTTCACCCTTTCGCCCGCAGTTAATGGATAACGAGGCGCTGCGGTCACATAAAGATGTGGCTTTGGGTTTCCAGTTGTACTGAGGAATGCACAAACCAAAGTGTAATTGGTTGTAGGGGACTTTTCTAGAATATATAAAGAATCAATGAAAATCAGGTAAAGTTTTATTTACAAAAAAAAAACAGCGTTGCACAACCTGTTTCTGACACGTAGACTTTCCTCTCCTGCCAGGCAAAAACTCGTATCTACAGATAAATGCGCTCTGCAACCAGCCTGAAAGATTCAACCCCACACAGTCTGCAGCTTACTGAAGGACAGTTTCAACATAATCATACCCCTAATACGCCTATTGTCAAATTGCATCCCAACACAAAATCATAATGATGCGGGGGGGGAATCAGCGGTGTTTATAGGGATTCTTAATAAGCCCTGCGCTTTCATAATACTACTCACTCAAACAAGAATTTCAAAGGGATTCGAAACGTTTAAGGTGCTGGTTTATTACAAAAGTAAAAATTTCAGATAACATTTTTTGAATAATAATTCTGATATAAAAAGTTACAACCTTATTTTTTTAAATGGACACAGTTACACAGCTTTGGGATAATTTACAACACGTGTTACCGTTTTACGGACACAAAACATACAGTATAGGACCCACAATGAATTCAGCGGGGTTTTCTTCTGTATTAGTGTGTATTACAGAATATTACCGTAACGACAGGAAAACGTAAGTGGTCTTGTTCACCATCAAAATGCACGTCATCATATTTGCAATCCAAACAGCCAAAATTAATATCCAAAACAACCAAATATTTGATAGCTGGTTAAACATTTATGAAATCCTTCCCCTTTGAAGTGTTTTTCATAAACGTATAGTAAAGCAAAATGAGTCGCAGGTATAAATGAATTAGTGACCACTGTTATTAGCACCATATTTTTTTTAGTTCCCCAAATCCGTATTTAATATCATGATGCTTTCATTTCCTGGTTATCGACTTCAGACAATTGACGACCTTCGTTTTTTGTGGCTAATCATTGTTGCTGGTCTTAAAATAGTAACAGTGGTTACTGTGAAGCAATCTTTGAGTTGCTTTGAAACGGTTTACCCGGCTACATGTCTTATGTCACTTGATTTTATTTTTTTGCTGTTGCAGTTGAAGGGGGCCTTCCGACCCCCAGCCCTCTAAAATCGTATACAGCACAGTGCGAGTTTGCGCTCGGCGCGCTGCGATCGGGCACGAACGAACTGAGGTGGGCAGTGAAGAGATGGCCTGACTCTGCCAGACAGCGTCTCCCAAGGACGCTTCTTAATTGTGTGTAGGCGGCGCCAGTTCTCACGCTCCCCTGTTTGGCCTGCTTCTCATTTAGCCTGCCGCGACGCTCGGAGGGAGTAAACACAGGCGCTTGGTCCGCGATTAGCTTATCCAGTCCGGCTCTTACAAATGCCATTCTGTATCTGGGCAGAACAGGTCAATGTTGAACTGCCGTCTTTCCCCGTTGCCAAGCCGGCCGATCCAGAAATAAAAATTACATAGTTTTTTTTGTTTCCTTATATGATAAATATTACGGCAAAAAACAAAAACAATATATTCTCAGATTTTTAAGATTTTTTTGTGTGCACCTTTAAGCGTACACCCTGCATCAGGAGTCATTGACAGTGTAAGATAATTAGGCAAAGCAGTGATTTTCAGGCTCTAAGTCACACCCAGAATCTGTGAAGGGGGTGCTTATTGGTAAACCTTGCCTGAAAAGTTTCACGCGGTCAGTTCTAAAAAAGACCGCTTCAATTTCCTGGTCGGATTTAAAATTTTATTTATATTATCTACGAGGATAACGTTTAGTCTTAATAATACAGCATTGTGTTTCTTCCCCCGAGCAATTTTTCCCCTTCGTCCTCTGATTCAGACTTTATTATGCCTATAATACTAAATGCTATAAATCACATTTCCCAAGCTGCACGCGGAAGCGCTTATTTACAAAAGACCGAGGACTGAACCAGAGACAGAGGCAAGTTTCCAAAGACGCTGGCTGGTAATTTTGTGCTCGTTACTCTGTTTTCTTTGGATCCCTCTCTCCACCGATACCAGAACCCAGAAACCGTGGTCCGGAGTGCTGGAATGGAGCGGTGCCGCTGTTGTAATTATGTCATCGAGCCATTTAGCTGCATTTTGGACAACCTAACCGTAACCCCCGAGGAACATTCATGCTCGTAAAGCTGACTGCTAAGTATGTGCACGAGAAAGGACACATCAACTGGGTGCAGTAATGAGTTCCTCCTTCATCCTGACGAGCCTTCCTAAGCGAAGGCGACATGCCGCTGAGAGCTGGAGCGGTGCAAAGCGAAGCCCGCTCTGCCAGGATCTTGCAGATCCATGCTGCCACGAAAAAAATGTGCGCAGCCCTGAAGATATCTTTCTGAATGAAGTCAAAACCCATAAAATGATGGAAAGAGGAGTGAAATTATCGACTGCACTTCTGCAGGCTGCTCAGAGGGTTTAATTTCCTGGGATTGAGTTGGTGTGTGAAGAGCTCGGGGCAGTTTTACTTACACAAAAATGTTCTGACGGCAGAAAGAAAAAATGATTGGTTCAGAGAGCTAACCAATCTGACTGTAGAGGAGGCGGGACCAAGAATTCTGATTGGTTGGTCTTGCCTCATCTAGTTGCTTGGACCCATTTCCTCTACTATCCGATTGGTTATCTCTCTGAATCAATAATTTTTCCTTCTGCCCTCAGAACATTTTTGTGTAAGTAAAACCCCCATGGGCACGTGAAGAACAAGAATATGCTGGGAAACCATCTGAAATGGAGCACCTAAACCAGGCTGAGGAGCAGGTCAAAGCAGTTACGACGACACGAAAACAGCCACCGAGATATTCTGTGGCTACATCAACAACTGTACAGCTGATGAAAATCAAATCTGTTTTTTTATATATATACTGCATATAAAAGGAAGATTCTGAATTGAGTGCCACATGTGAGCATAACCTTCAGCATCAGTTATGCAAGAATAAATAGAGAAATACACTGTCCCTCATTGCACATCAGATAAGCACTCGGTCGTAACTTGGCCCATCTGGATAATGAACTGCAGTCACCCTTCTGCTAACTTTTGCAATCCATTACGCTCAATTATGAATTAAGTGAGATGAAACAAGTTATGATAACAGCGCAGGAGCTGCGGTCCAGTGTTTTTAAGGATGACTGAGTCAAGCTGGGAATCAAGGAGTTCCAGGCAGTACAACTGACTTCATCCAAGACGGGGGGGAGGGCCAGTCAGTTGCTAGAGCCCAGTGACATACATCTCCATGCCGTCATTAAACGTGAAGATGGTTGTGGTGCTGGAGGTGCTCAGGCCTTGTCTCACGTCGCTGATGCTCTCATAGAAGTGTTCCCCAGGCGTTGCCTGGTTGGGCGGCTGCTTCTGCTGTTTTGGAGACCTCTTCTTGGATCTCGCCGTAGCACCATTGGGCCCGTCTCCTTTCCAGTTGCCGTCAATAGTTTCGTATGCTGGTTCTGTCTCCTCCCCGTCCTGGGGCCAGGTCTTCTCGCCGACTGAGTCATAGCAGGAGTCAGTCACGTTGCATTCCTCTTCGCTACCTTCCTCTTGCCCTCCTCCTCTTCCTCCCACCCAATCCTGGCCATTCGCCGTGCTGTGGCCCATCTCTCCCTCCTCGCCCCCTGAAGACCAAGGTCGGTTTCGTTGCCCGTTGCTCTCCTCCGTGTCCGGGGGAGATGTTTGCGCCCACTTCTTCTTGTTTGGCTTGCATACTTTAGAGTACATCTCCGATATCTACAAAACAAAACAAATTCAAGGAATTTACAGCAACTTATCACAACAGGAGTGGTTTATTAGAGGGAGCATTAATCTAGGGAATTCTAAATAATTCAAAAGTGCTTTGTGGTAGAAATCTAAGCGGCCGACGATGTCTCCAGTAAAACTTTATTCCGAAACATCTAGTCATGATTAATAAACAGATTTCTAGATGGGCTATGGCTAAAACGGAGGGGCAAAGCTTTGGCGGCGATCGGTCACGTGACCCTTCTGCACATCTAGCAATTTTGCTGACGCTACCTAGTCTTGGCTTAGGGCATCTCTCCTCATCATTTCGAATAACGGACAAGTTAAGGCAACAATAACCTCGCCTTGCCTTATTTTAGGGATATGTAGTGGTAGTAATGCGGAAAGAAGTTCAAAAATGAGCAGGAGCTAACATTATACATACGGATTTTTATATTTTGGGTTCAGAGGGTTTAGACTGAAGTAGTATCCCAACAAAAACTCCCTTTCTGTTTGCGGGGTCTTCCCTGGCCTCCTGTGTTTGTGTGGATTATCGCCTGGTCCTCTGGTTTCCTCCCAAACCACAGACGCAAGCTGACTGCTCATGTCCGCACCACCCCCTGATGCCTCATCACCCGTGAAAGAGGGCTGCCCCCCGCCCCCCGCTTCATACATGGGCTCTGGGGTGTCATGACCCCAAGGTTGGACTAGCCGTCTGGTATACTGGGCATTTTTCCGGCGGGCCCATGTGTATGTGAGACGGCAAAAATTTATCATGGAGGACCATGCCCCCCCCCCCCCCGGCCCTGTTTGGCAAAATTTACCGCAGGGCCATGGGGAACCCTGGAGTCCAGGCTCAAAATTTAACCCGTCCAGTCCTGCGTGCCCCGTGTGACTGACTTCGTAACAGTGTCACTGCGCCTCATTTGACTCTTCTAAACTCCTCGGTGATACGATGAGAGCCTTCCTCTGAAACAGGCCACATTAGCCTGCTTGTGTGAATGTAGCAGTTGTAAAACGTCTGTACTCATTAAAGGGGGGAATCGATGGAGCTTAAACTAACATGCTAGTGTAAGTTAAGCATAATTTTAAAATGGGAATATCTGAAGGTAAAAATACTTAGGAGTTAATCTTAGAAATGTTTGGTAAGGACACAAAAATACTACCGTAATGTTTGCCATTAGCAAGGTTGTTTTTTAATGCTCTGACTTTACTGAAGTATTTAAAGTGCTATCTCAGTAAAGGAACCATGTTTGTCTTTTAAAACCACAGGTGGCATTTTTTAGACACATGCCAAATCTCCTCATTTAGCATTTAGTAAGTAGCTATTCTAGGACAGTGTTTATTAGTGTTTATTTTTATTTTTTCATACATTGTGTCAAATCTTTCCGGTCTTCACAAACAGGCTAAGCTGTCCGTGTTATTGCAAGAGACAACTGTGTCTTTGTACTTACCTGGCAGTAGACTGAGGCCCTGTCTGCAAATGCTTAACCCGCTCCCTGTACCTGCCTTAGCAACCTGTCGTGGAAGTAGCCGGAAAACTGCAAGGGCTTCCTTTCCTGAAAAAATACTTACTCTTCCCGAACGTGAACTCTTACAGCCTAAAATCCTGTCTCCCGGTCCAGCTGGCTCCAGTGAAGGGGTCAGGGTGTAGCGAAATGCTGTATGTTTTTTTTTTTAACGTGACACTAGCGCTTGGTCCTCTTTTCTACCAGTTACGTCGTGTAACGTGGATCAAAAGAGACACTGTAATGTTTAAGAAATCGCTAATCTGCAGGAGAAATAGGAATCATTGCCTGTTTATTTACAGGGTACACGCACTTTTCGGGCACCGCATTATCGCTAACGCGGTAAATGATTAATCCAAGTTACCGCTGCAGAGTAATGGAATGTTTGGCCATAAAGTGTGATGTAACTCACACCCGGACATTATTGTCACGGTGTCCTTATACAGCCCGTAGTGTTACATTATCACTTAATTACTTCTCATGCCTTTAACGCAGTTTTTTCTTCTGTTTTAAGGTATACAATACAACGAGGTATCGTTCAAATTATCTATCCAGAACAACCTGTTGTATTTTCACTATATCAACATATCTTATTTAATAACTATTTTTGAGAACTATAACTATTTTAAATTTCTTTAAATAATTCACATAAAATATTATCCACTGTGCCTTTAAAAAAAAGTTACATTTTATATTTAAGAGAAGGTTAATTTGTTATACATTTACATCCATCCATGCGTTCATGATTCTGCTGCTGGTGGGTTGTAGGACTGCTTTTTTAATTCAAATGTCTTTCTATGTGACTGTGACTAAACTTACAGTTCTTTCTGGGAGGTTGTTGCGCTTATATTTTATTTAGAGAACTACTACGCAAACTGATATATAGCTTTGCATCGCTCTCATCATTCTGTATGTATACGGGTATAACCTATGCAGACCGGACCGTAAAATCTTCGGCAAGTTCTTTCCGCTATTTATCTGGCGGATTCGTGCAGACTGCACCAGTTTAAATAGTAAGTCATGCTCTGGAAGCGTGCATATAAGAGCACATTTCCCTGTTAAAAGGCAACATCGCTTGGATTCCCCACTTGACCGTCGGAATTACTAAGCGCCCGGTGCCGCATGTACAGCCCGGAGTTACAGCTCAGAGAGCTCCCCTCCTCCCTCGTGTATCATTAATCTGCTGTAAGCCGAGCCCAGGGGGTCCAGAATACCGATTTTTTTTCACCGTCTTGCTGACTGTCCCGGCTACAGCTCATCCTACACGGCACGACGGCTTTGATTGCGCGGCCACGTGATCCCTCCACGGCGCGCCTGGGCCGAGCAACACGTGTGCGCGGGATCGGATACGCAGGCGGTGTGAAGGAGACAGAAGAGCGGGCGAAAGCCGCCGAAAGGAAAAATTAACACTGTTTGGAGCACCTGAATTTCCTGTACGATATGCCAAAGACTTCTGCCGGGGGGAGGGGCCGCACTACAATTCCTTTTTTTCCTTTGAGAAACAAACATTTTTTCTTCTTTTTTTGATTACAGGACAAACAAACACACTCTGAGTTCACATTGAGTTGAGCATGGCTTTACTCTGGACCGGATAAACACTAGATAAAGATACATTTCTCAAGTCTAACCCCCCTGCCCAGCACCATCAATTAGACCCTCAGACAAAAACAGAGAGCGTTTACAGTTTGCTCCACTGGGCTGCTTGGGAGGAAATCACAAGAAGACGAGGGCTTTCGAAACCCCGCGGCAGCAGCAGCTGTTGAGAAACTCAGCTATTTTTTCCCCTTTTGCTCAGATCTTGTTTTTCTTGCCGCCATGCCTCGCATCCCGCCGCCGCCGATGCCGGTTTTACCTTCACTTCGTTTACACTTCTCGGGTCGCCGGCACCCTGTCAGGCGCGTCACGGTGTCGGTCGTCAATGGCTGTCACTTTTTTGCAACCAAACTTGTGCCTTTTTTTTTTACAACACAATCATCTGTTGCTCTTCCAAAAGTATACTTTATATAAGTATTATTTGTGCCTACGTGGTTATATTTTTGAAGAACTGGGTTGCATTTGCCTTGAAATTCGTATTGCACTATGTGGAAAAATAAAAAAGGATTTACTATGGGCCGGGTAGCCGATGATTGACGCAAACCGGGAGCAATCAAACTGATTGTTAAGGGAGCGGTGTTTTGCAACCCCCGGCTTGATAGAGTGTGGCAATGAAGAGCTGGATCAGTCCCGACATGTGTGGGCGGGAGGGAGAGACGCGCCCCCGATGCGCGGCCCCGCACAGCCAAATATCTCGCCTCTCAGCAGACAGCGGCGCGCAGGTTAAAGTCGAACTTCACAGGGGCGTTTCCGCCAAATATCACCCTGCGCACGTCCGTCTGCTGATAATCTACATTTACAATGACCATAATATGTGTACATATTTATGAAAATTATGATACTGAACGGCGATCATTTTAAAATCCTTAATGTTAAACATCAGCTCAATTCCTCTATTGCATGGACAGCTTTGACATTTAATACAAAAATCCTGAAAGAAGTGAACGTCACAACGAGGTGACAGAAATACAGTAATCCGCAGAGATTATCGTTCATAAAGGTTTTGCCAATGGTTGCACACTG
Organism: Mormyrops attenuatus; assembly: GCA_026777985.1. NCBI lineage: Eukaryota > Metazoa > Chordata > Actinopteri > Osteoglossiformes > Mormyridae > Mormyrops > Mormyrops attenuatus. The sequence continues at coordinate 21,557,717 of JAODKC010000041.1, forward strand.
TCGCCCCCCCCCAGCTGCCATTCTGCTCACCTCCAGGGAGTGTTCCCTGTCGCTCTCGGCAGGAGGGCTCACGGTGCTAGCCGTAAGGTGGCGCTGTGGCACTGCCATGTCGTCTTCTTCCGGGGGTTTCCAGATGTACTCTTCCCCGTTTCCCATGAACACCGTCTCCTGTCGGTTTGAAGACCGTAGAGCAGTTTGAGGCCACCTCTGAGGGGAGTCCTGTTTAGCATGCACATACTGCATCCCGCTCCCCTCCCACCCACTGGGGGGCGCCAAAATGGTGCGAGAGAAAGTAAACCAGGGGCTTTTCACCCCCATACACAACATCATGGTCATCTTGCCTGGATTCTCGATCTTCTCTCTGATCTACCCACTGACTTGTGGCATGAAGTCATAACATGGCCAGATGTATGAAACCACCCCAAACTTGACTGTAATCAGCCCCCTTTAGCGCTAATGTCCCGCTACTGCATGCGCTGGCGGACGGAAGAGTGCTGATGTCAATTCCCACTTGCCCCCATGCCAAACGGCAGATTTCGCCAGAATCTGCAGCCCTACCCCAAGAGGTGTGCTAATTCAATCCATACGCCCTTCCCAAGGGGGGCGGGGGGGGGGGGCATCCTGGACTGTGGCTGTGAATCCAGTGGCACTTGGAAAGGGCCGCAGCTTTTAATCGGAATCACACGGCCACCGCTGACTTAATTTAGCTCCCATACTTTTTTTTGGCTAATATATCAGACAGGTTTCAGTGTGATCCGCTTTCTGCCAAGCCTCTAAAATGACATGTCAAACGAGAAAGGCAATCGGGAATTGTCCTGCACCCTAAAACTGAAAAAAATCTATCTGCCTATCAGGGCTCGGTGCTGGTTCCATCCCAGGCGATGAGCTGAATGCCTAAATCCAGACAGTCCAGAACAGAGCGGCTTGGAACCTCGACCGCCTCACTGTACCACGTGGGTGCCCGCACTGGGTGCTGTTTACCCCCCCCGGGTGACAGTTCCTTCCCTCCATCTTCAGCCTCTAATATGAAACACACACTCAAAGACTGGCTGCGTGCCAGACTCTTACATAATCAGGCTCCATGTGCAGCCAGCTCACATAACATGTGCTGTGCGGCAGCAGAGAGTGGCCAGGCCGGGCCCCGCATGTGGGGATGCACACGCACATAAACACACATGCATTCGCCATCATTTTCCCTCATTAATTTAGCAGTAACATACACTCACACATGCTCTGCAAACAGGAACCCTAACAGTTTGCTCAGACAACAATCTCCTTGCTAACCCGTGACAGGAGAGATTAGCATCGCCCCGTTGAGCTCTAGATAAAACCACAGCTGACCACGGCTTAAGACCAGCCCCCCCCCGATCCTCCGCCCCCTTTCCCTGCTGACTCTTCACGGGACCATCAGAGCTTTAGTCAACACCAGTACACACCACACACTCTCATGCAGTGGTGTCTTAATGGTTAGGGAGGCGCACTTGTAATTGAAAAAGTGCAGGTTCAAATCCCTGACCTGCAACGCACCGCTGAGGTACCCTGAGCAAGGTACCGCCCCCAAGCCCTGAATTCGCGCTGAATTCGCTGCCCCCTGCTATGTCACATATGGGTTAAATACAGAGAACAACATTTTGTTGTTGTGCACTGTGCTGCGTCAACAATGACAATCTCTAAAATTCTAAATTCTCATCAGCTACCAGTCTGGTCTCTGGTCTGCAACAGAACCGGTGGACCCATGGTTCTGGAGAAACACTAAACCATAAAAACCAGTAACAGCCTGTTACTTCAACACCATAGGATTCTAGCTCACCTCAGATCCGGGTGTCCAAGTCATGACATAATGGAGTCATTGAGAACAAACTCATTATTATGTGGAACTATTATGCATTTTTAATTTAAAATATATATTTCTTCCCCATGTTTCGGGTTTTCTTCTGTAAATACGGCACGACCGCAGAAAGCCCTCGTAATGCCTTGAAGGCATTTTCAATGTAATTCCATGACGCCAAAGCAGAAGGTTGGTAATGATGAGCGGGCTGTGAAAGCTGACACCTCGCGAGTTTAAACTGGCATTTGCGTTTAAAACAACAATGCATATGCAGGCTACATACCACCATGCTCCTCCGTTTCATCACTGTGCCATTGAACGATTGACCCGTAGCCTTCCGTCTTCAGCCAGGCTACGCCGTTTCAAAGAGTTAATAACTAGCAAATTTTGCCCTCTGGCGGTAGCTTCTCGGTATTGCAGCTTCGGCAGAGTACCCACCAAAACACCTATTTTTTAAAGTCAAATGTGCATAATAAGCTACTTTGCTTAGTGTAGAATGGAATGAAGAAATAGAAGATAACCTTAGGAATTGTCTGTTTATATCTGTTTCTTATAATCAGTTTCTTATTCTGATCATTTGAGCATGTTTCAGTGCCGATGTCTAGTGTAGAATTGTGCAGGGGGGACCTTACAACTGAATGGAATTTTTAGTGAAAACTTTGGTATTGCTGAGTTCTGTTAAAAGGGGAACACCATATCACATATGCAGAATTCCTGCTTGGCAAGCAAATTTATCCTGGATATTTTCAGAATTCCGAAAGAGGAGTTATAAAGACTCCATTGGTTATAAGCTACTTCTGGGCATTATTACGAATTAAATTAAAAAAATGACAACACAAACATATTCATCCATGTAGGCATGCATGCATTCATCCATGCACCCACGCATGCATGCAAACAACAGTGATCCAATACGGGGTCACCCTGACACTGGAGTCTGTCCCAAGAAGCACTGGGCATAGGCCAGTAGGTAAATGTCTGTGACACGCAGTGTATGGCAGATGTGTTTTCCGTCCAGTTGCCTACCTTCCGGAACGAGTGAATGCGGAAGGGCTCCGTGTTTTTCCTGGGTGCCTCGTGGCTGTGCATGCGTGGCGAAGGCAGGGTGTGTTGTGACCGGGTTCCACCCTCTCTGCGTGGGCTCCTGTCCGCCTTCCTGACCTTGCGGATGGAGGCATACTCAGCCGTCACAGGGTCTTGCGGTACTGCTGCCATGCCAGGGGGGTGAGGATCTCCGCCCAGCCCGTGGGCGGGACTCTGGCCCTCCGGCTCACCAGCCATGCCCCCCACACTCTCGTACAGGCCTTCATCAAGGCCGCGGAGAGGCGAGGCACGCCGGCCCACCTCCGAATACGTGTGCTCGTGGTCATCCACACCACCAGAGGGCGCCTTTGGCAGCTGCCGAGGGTGGATCAAGCGCAGGTCTGTGTTGGACCTCCGACTGGACATGTATAGGAGGTCCATGCTTGCCGGCCGGTGCTTTGTGGTGCCTGGGGGTCCAAAACACAAGCTCTTTTTATAAAGTCATCCGTGGAAATGCCTGAGATTTAAACAGATGGATATTTATCGCTTCAAAAGCCACGCTGACGCCAACATTACTTTTCATCTAATGCAAAAGGGGCAATATATCACAGGTCCTGTCAGCGGGCACATTCCTCTGACGTCATATCAGTCGTTTTTCTTCTGTCACTTGCTGTCACTTGCTGTCACTCTGGTTTATGGTCACGGGTGACAGGAGAGGCCCACAATACCCTGGAATGGCACTGGTTCTACCAGGGACCCATTTTGACTCACCACCACCGTTGCAGGTCAGTCGGCTCATTTCATGCAGCCTTGTGTCGGACTTGCTGAAGGAACGCAGCTTTGACTGCCGCAGCGCCCCCTGCTGGAAGGTGGAGGCCGGGTCAGTCGCGATCAGGAAAGGGCACCAGCCAGGTGATAAGGTACTCAGCAAACTCACCGCGTTCACCAGGCTGTATCGTTCTCCATCTGCCTGCAGTTTCCTTCTCCTCCGTTTCCTGAAAACAAATCGAGCAAAAAAAAAAAGTGGTGTCCAGAGGATGACTCTGCATTGCCGTGGAAACGGGGACAAGTAGAATGAAACGGAAGGCTTGCTCAGGTTTGAGGGCAGCCCCTCAATATGGCTGCCCCCTGCTGTAAGAAAGATGTAACGCACCATGCTCCATGCCACAGTGTGGGAGTGCGTAGTGTGCAGGTGTACCGGAGTGGGTGTGAGCCAGAGATAAGGCATCTATTCCTCACTATTGGGGCACCAACAATTATCTTGTATTCATTCCAACCAGAGTGTCTGTCTCACACCTACAACTTCCTGAACCAATGAGAGTCACAGTCCCTCCCCAGATGGCTCGCTGATACGAGGTAATACGAGCTGGCAGCTGTCCTTGGGTCCAATGCAGTGTGTATCTCAGTAGGTTATGTATCTGTGACCGTGTTGTGGGTTCAAATCCCTTGGCTGGCACAGTTTGGTCCTTAAGTAAGAATCATAAGCTCAACCGATCCTGAGCTTAGACCCCATGCTTTCCTCACATGTCCCTGGACAAAAGCATCTGCTAAAAAATAAATCTAATGTAACCGAAGCATACCAACTGAACTGTATAATAACCAGGCAGGCCAGACTTTATTAATAAGCACATGCGGTTGCCTGGCAACCTACCTAAGCCTCTCAGGCATAATTTAGGGCAGATTCTTTACTCTAAACTTGACAAACAAAACCAGGGACATAACAGATGTTCCTCTGCGTTGCATTGCCCTCTCAGTTCACTGCTAAAAGAATTACATTTAGAAGCTGTGTAATGCTTCATGCTGGTCACTAGGTGATGCTGTGGCTCAGCGAGCAGCCTGCGAGTCTGAATCTGCTTTACCATCCAATTGCATTTTTAAATGGGGCTCTGACAACCCTCCTCCTCGCTCCCCCCCAGGCTGTCTCTCACCATACACCCAAACTGAAAGAGCATGTCCTGAAAAGGGATGGACAGACAGGACCTTCCTTTTCTTAGGTACATTTCCCAATCTCTATCTCAAAGACCGCTAAGTGAATTTTCTGGAGTAGCCTTTGTCATTTGAAATAAACTGGACACAGAGTTTGGGGTCTTGCCCATTCAGCGCCCTGATTATTTTACACGCAATCAGGATCGTAGTCACGCAGAAAAATAATGGATTTGAAGCCTGTTCCCACCCCCCAAATTATTTTGTTACAGTGATGCATGTATCTAGGTAGTAAAACTCCTCGATATTTGCTTCAGGTCAGTGTAATGTAAGGCCCCCCCCCCCATTAGCAAAACCGATAGGGGGACCCATCAGTATGGTTGCCAAACCCCCATAAAATTTATTCCTGGCTACGGGCCTGCATGCAATATTAAAAGAAATACATTAACGTGAAATTCAATTTCAGGTGCATTTAGTGAGGTAACACTATATAGGAACCGGGTTCAGGGCTGTAACGGAAATCTTTGTTACAGACTGCGTGAAATCTTACTCCAGGGCTCTAACAAGTGCAGTTGTGGGTCTGGCCCTCACTGCCCATTTTTATTAAACATTAATTTATCTATTACGTACTTTTGCCCAAAGTGATGTACAAGTGAGGAATGTTTGGGGTCAGAGAGCAGGCTCATTCAGCAGGTTAAGGGCCTTGCTCATAAGCCCAATGGGGATATACTCTGCCGATTATGGGATCTGAACCCGTGACTTGCTGGGCATAAGCACAGTTCTTTACCCACTGAGCCACATGCTGCAGCGGGACTTGCAGGACAGGACCCAACGCTCTGCACTGGCGTTTCTTGGAGAGTGCTGAGCTTGATCATGTGACACTCCCCCATTTAGGAAGGGACGCCTGCGGCTGTGTGTAACCACGACGATGCCATGGACACTGGTGACCACGCTTTACATAATTCACAAAACTGCCATCACATCAACAGCATGGTCCGGATCCTGGCAGTATCCATAGTAACATTCTACTCTAATTCCTGACTTAAACTGTGGCCTCATGGTCCCTTGGCGATGCTCTTTTTAATGACACAGACACAAAGCTGTGCATCTAGCTCATTCAGATATGAACGGCTGGCACTGGCCAATTACAGCATCCTCTGTTACCACCCACTAGTGACTTCTGATGTTCTGATGTATTCCCTAGAGCCCAGGGTCCAAGTCAAGGGTCACACTGACGTCTCTGTCTGTCTTCTTACTCATGCAAGTCTCATCAACATTGTCACGATTTTAATGCTCATGGGAGTTTTACTTACACAAAAATGTTCTGAGGGCAAAATTAAAAATGATTGGTTCAGAGAGATAACCAGTCAGATTGTAGAGGTGGGTCCAAGCAACTAGAGAATGCTACTGTCTTAGTTGCTACTCTCCGTGGGTTAGGACCTTGTGCCTGTGGTCATATGGTTACTGGTTCAAATCCCAGGGTCAGCAGAGTAATTTCATTACAGTTGGGTCCCCAAGCAAGGCCCTTAATCCCACAATTGCTCCAGAGATTTTCAGACCCTGCTTCTTTGAAATGCATGTCACTTTGAATAAAAGCATGTAGCAAATATTTAATTCGTTTTCAAAGTTCATCCATGCCATGGTGAGCAGCAGATGGGCAAAAGTGAGGTCCAGTCCATGTGCAGACATGCGCAGGGGGTCTCACCTCTGACAACCCATGCAGAGCAGCACGATGAGGATGGTCACCACGAAGGCAGAGGCAGCGGCGATGATGCCCAGGAGCAGCACCTCGGTAAAAGAAGATGTGCGGTCGCCTGGCATGGAGGCCATGTGCTGGGTGGAGCTGGGGTGGAGAAAACAAGGATCCTACTCAGCCAGAGGGGCTGCTCCACACAACCTGCACAGACAGAGGCACAAGCATGTGTGTTGTAGCAAAGAGGGGTCTCACCATGACCTCACCTGCTCATTCATTAGGTCACATGACCATGTTTCCTGGACAAAACATATCCCAAGATCAGTTATGTTTCACCCTCAGACTAGTGTACTTGACCCACATCTCATCCTGTAGATGTGCCATTAAACATCCAAACGAGGTGAAAGCTGACAGCATGGTAGAATCTTCTAGTCTGCATGAAAAAAAACTCAGCAAAACTCAAATGATTTTTAATTTAGTCAACAAGTAATGAGGAATATTTCTCTTGGATTTCCCTGCCATTTATCAGTACAAAACAGCACAGATACCAAGGAAGGAATCCTAGCTTCCAAGATCCCGCAGAACCACTTGATCAAAAGATTGCGAAAATCACACATTTCATGGACTCGCTGGAACGACAGCTGAGAAGCCATCTGAGCTCATGAGCTTCTCGGACCCCCCACTGAGAAGGCAGCAAACATCTGCAGACATCTCATGTCATCCATGTTATCCTTTACCGACACATATTTCGGCCTGTTTTTAACATCGGCAAAGACATCACACAACTTGCAATTAATCCTAGTGTTCAAGATGGTGCAATTTTTCCTGCGGGGTGCTGTGAATGCAAGGCAAGGCCGGAAACACACATCATTCTTCAAACTGAAAAAATAAATCACCAAAATGCACTTTGAGGCCTGGGAAACAGACAGGAAATGTGAGGCCGGGCACGGGAAAAAAAGACTGCACGCCTCAACATGAACATAGACCCCAGAGCCTGTTTCAAATTCTCAGGGGTCTCATGCAGCAAGTTTTACTCTTAGTGATGGAAAAAAATCCCCATGTGATACTAGTTAGCGAGAGTAAGTTTTGCAGGCAGGTCTGGGCTATGTGTGTGTACATGTTCACTGTGATGCGAATTACCCGTTTTTCCAATAAAATCCCAGGAGGAAGTCATGTTTACACACTATCCCAAAAACTGCATGTCGCATTTACACGCTCTCCCAGATCCCGCATGTCACGTTTACACACTTTCCCAGAACCTGCATCTCACATTTACACACTTTCCCAGAACCTGCATCTCACATTTACACTCTCTCCTAAAACCTGCATGCACACGCATGCATGGCTTGGTACATGAGGCCTTCCAACGCCTGTCTGTGCGTTCTGAGCCTTTGTGTTGATTGGGCCTTCTTTGGACCTGTTTGCGCAGCCCTGCACAGATTGGGTCATCGGCTTAACCTCTCCAGGGTGGAGGAGCATAGAAAATAGGATCAGGACCAAATGAAGCTCCATGGCACAGATAGCTTCTCGCGAAAATGGTGCCCGACCGTAGGAGGCCATGACGGGCTCCTATCTGGCCGTCAAAGCCAGGGTACAAATGAAGGAGTGGGGCAACGAGAGGCTGGTATGGGGATGCTACTGGTTCCTGGGGGTCCTGACTGGCGACTCTTTTCAGCTTGAACGTTTAAATTTAATCCTTAATTTAAGGGTAAGTATACAATGAACCCAGTGCTACCTGTGCTGACCTTCTAAGTTCTACCTCAGAGCATCAAGGTGTTTGTTATCCAACAGAGGAACGTTTCCTGGGGACTGAAATTACTGAAATTTCTGGCATGAGTCTAAGAATTCCCACATTGCTCAGGAAATTCACCCTCATCTTCAGCTCCAGCTGTCAGTTCGAAGCTCACAAGCAGCTTTACATTTATCCTTTTCTTAAAAATGTGTTTTTTTTTTCATTTCGTGTGGCCCACCACACGTGGGTTAGCCACCGTAGCTTTGGCCACCCAAATGTTACACAGCCTAGCGTTATTCAACCTAGCATTAGCCAGCTTAGCATTACTCAGCCTAGCATTAGCCAGCTTAGCATTACTCAGCCTAGCATTAGCCAGCTTAGCATTACTCAGCCTAGCGTTAGCCATCCTAGTGTGATCCTACGAAGCCCCGCTCAAGACATAACATTAAAAATTATATATATCGTAGCCATGTTTTAATATGTTGTGGACACTGGCATAGATATAGGGGAGGAGATGTTGAGGGATTATCACCCTCAATAATATCATTACAAAACAAAATTTAAAGTTGTTTTCTGACAGTTTTTGCCTAGAGAACACCTACCCTCTGTTAAAATGGTTTAGTTTAAACACCCGCTTCACAGAAGCATAGTTGCTAACTTCACAGAAGTAGGCCTAACATGGGGGGCAAACAGTGACGCCGATAACGCAACGGTAAATAGCGCTTTTGTCAGTCGCAATCTCATCCCACCGCGATTGCTGTCAGGGCATAAGAATGAGTAAGAAGCCCGTCAAAAAACAAATCCAGACCTGGTATTTATTTGGGAAACATCATAAACTTAGATACTCAGTTATCATCCAGCTCATAAATAGTGCTGCCAGAAAGTCTCATTTACCGCTAAGCAGAGATTCGGTAAATCCCCTAAATTAACTTCTGTGGGTCTCCAGGATAAGACCTCCTAGTCATTCATTTATTGTGTTGTGTTGGTGCTAGCTTTTCTTTCTGGAAAGTTAGGATGTTTGTGAGAGTAGACAGTGTTTAGCTAAAACCAGGGAACAAAAACTAAACTAAAACTAAAACGTGCCCACGGTTTAATACATCTTGGGAACAAAAAGGAAAAACATGGCCACGATATATACAATTTTTATCCTTTTGTTATGAATGGGGCTCTACATGATCCAGCCTAGCGTTAACCAACCTAGCTTTAGCCATCCTAATGTTAACCAGCATAGCATTAGCCATCCCACATCAATCTTTCTTGTTCCCTCAGTCTCCCTTGTTTTCGGTCTTCGCTGCCCTCTGAGCCACCAGGCCTATGTTTGCCCATCCCACACACAGACTCAGCAGAGGTTAACTTGGGGCGGTGTGGCGTAGGGTTTAGGTTCTGTGCTAACCCAGCACCTGGCTTCTGCTAGTCTGCTGTTCTTCTGACCACGGTCTCTCCTTCTTCATTCCTCAAGTCAGCCATCGAAATCAATCTCATCTCTCTCGTCATTCCTCACGAGGCCAGCCGTGGAGTGCCCCTCTCCCGTCGACTCGCTGGTTCGCCCACACGTGGCTCTGACAGGCCTACAGGCCTCAAACGCATGACCTAGCTATGGTACATATTTGCATTTCTGGAGGCATGAGAAAGGACACGCTTTAGTGGGAATAATCATCAGGGGCATTTCGCAAAGCTAAGTTACGGAGTTACAAGCTGAAGCCTTAAACACAAAATGTAGCTAAAGGTATAAAGCTTCTCATCAGTCAGGGCAGATTTAATTAAACGATACAATGTAATAATTCAATATTATGCATTTACTGCACTGGATGACTCAACATCGTGAGTCATGTACGGTACTTCTCATAAATAACCGTCACGTTTGGTATAGGCTAGTTAATGGTTTCCAGTCCATTATCCATTCATCCATCTTCTAACCACTTCTCCTGGTCAAGGTCGCAAGGTCAGTCAATAAATCAATGCATATATTATTCATTTATAGAGAGAGTTTACAGAATTAAAGATCAAAGTCAAATCAAACGTTTTCTATTTTTGGCCATTTGCTGATTGGTCAACAAGTTCTCCATCGACCTATGGGGTGTGAGATATTATGGTAAAATGCGTTTGCTGTGTAATCGACCTCAATCTGTGCCCAAGTAAACCACAGACCTTGCGGTTTTTTACTACGTTTCACTTAAACTATTTAGTCGCTTACCTCTTGAACACACAGTTCAGTAGTACATGCTACCCACACTCTGCCCTTTCTCCAGGTCATGATGTATGTAGCCCTGTTTGCACAATCTTTCCCAGATACTGTAAGTAACAAACTGATGCCGACGTTTACGGCCTGATTCACCGTTAGATATGTACAAACTGGGATGGGAATGGTGCCAAACTATTCGGCTTGCTGTCAGCCTTCCGGATCTGATTGCGACACCCCTACCACCGCCAGAGGGGGCTCCTTCATAGAAAAATTACTGGCTTGGGAAAAAGAAATCCAGCAGACAGCCACAATGAGGCATTCACATAGAAAAGTAATGTTAGCACCTGTGTTCTGTGGTCCCAGGAGAAGGGGATGACAGTCACAGGACCGGATGGTGTGGGGGGGTTGGGTCTAAGTCTTACTGTTTGAGTCGTTTATGGTCAGGCCATGTGACACCTTGGCACTGAGGCCAGGGGCTGACAAAAGTGTGAAGCAGAAGAGGTGACATTTAACTGGGAGGGCCGAAGGGGGGCAAACATAGGGCGACACAACAGCTCAACGACAATTTTCCACTGAACAGACATTTGAAGAGTGAGATTACATTCAGTCTGGCTCTGAAATGGAGATGCATGGTATTTGCATGGCAATAATTTAAAAACAGTCACGAATTAGGGCTCCTCCATGCTGCTCAGTAAATGAATCTTTTCTTGTGTTGAATCAGCATATCCACGTATTTAATCACTACTTGGTAATACCTTAAATATTTATATGGCGATGACTCATGCTCTGCGCTGAAAATATCTCTGCGGGGCAGGAAGGCGTGGGAAGCTGCAGGGGAGCGGCATGCATCGCTGCACGGCAGCCACAGCCACGCCGCATTTCCCTCTTTCAAGAAACAGAACGCAGCGGCAGAGAGAAAACAGGCATCTGAGGAAACAGGTACCCGGGGGGGCCGCCTCGCCCCTTGCTGGCTGCCCACGAATCGCACCGAGACGTGAGGTTAAACGTTGAAAGCAACACAACTGGGGTAGCCGGGCGTGTCTCCACGGAGACAGCTCTGTGCCACGCTGCCCCCCCCCCTTGGTTTCTGGTTTTAAGCAGATCCTTGTCGATTGGCAGATGGGGGCGGCATAATTCTGGACAAAACACGGCGATATGCCTGGCCAGGCTTGAGGCTTGAGAAGCCACAATGAGCGCCGTGTTCAGCTGTATTGCGCTGCATGAGGAGTTCACAGCATCCTTTTTGCAGGACAAGCCAACGCAATAAAATCCACTTGAAAACCAACCAACAAATATTCCCAGTACATCCACGTGTCAGAGTGGCGCATTTGTGGTCAAGGGTCGCACCACCTCATCATCATCAACTTTGACTGCATCGAAGTGATATTTTCCGATAAAACTTATGGAGGCAAAAAGCAGTTTGTGTTTTGTTGGTCGGAAGCCTAACCCTGAACTACAAACCCCCCCCAAACACGCAGAGATACTCAGTCCACATCAATCCTGCTAGGCTCAGACCCAAATGAGCCCTTAATGGTGTCTCAGACCCAAAGCCTCTTTGGTCACTCTGCAGAGGATTATGGGCCTGTGCATTTTCCTAATTGTTACCAGTAATCGCCAGTGTTTGTCCTAATTGCTCTGGTCTCTGTCTCCATACACACATTTCACTCATTTAACACCATGATTTCAGTCATTTAACACCAGAACTGAGCCATAATATTTAGTCATATAGAATTTTAAGAAAAAAAGTATGTTTCAATAAATAAATTTGTCAAATGCAAGTTTCTTGGTTATGCTGTAAATAAATAAATTGAAATATACCCTTGACTCTATTGACCCTTCTATTGACCCATTGATTCTAACAAAATGATCAAGATGACTTAATTTAATTTGATTTGTCCTAAATTTGATTTTGACAGTGTTCTATTAAAAAATAAATACTGGCATAAAAGTTGAAAAAAAATTACCTTACCATAGTGTTTCAAGCATAGTAATGATTTTACAAAATTTATGTAATTGGTTTAGCTAAATATTGTGCTAGATACATTTAGAACATGCCCCTCAGTGACAATTAAATGCCAAGTAAGTTGATTTTCTAAAACTTTTTCTGCTAAACATTACAGAGTAAGACACAGCCTACAGTCTCTATAGCAGCATCTATAGGTTCCAAAGGGAACTGCAGTTAAACAGCCAGCATGAGGATTCATGTGCAAAAACCCAAAATCGAAACCCCTACTAGCTTGTCAGCGGCTGACCCACTTACCGAGGAGCTTATGATTTTCACCAAAGAGACGCAAGATGTCGAGCTGGGCCGTGTCTCCTGCCTGACCCGAAAGTCTGGTAACGACTGCAGAAACCCCCCTGTGCCGCATGACGTCAATGAGCCCAAAAACTGATCTCACACCTCTCGATAATATCACCTATTTCGCATGCCACGCATAATCGCTGCAGCATAGTTATTATTGACATGTACCCTAGGGTCGTAGGTTCGAATCTCAGGACGTATCTTGCTATACTACTGACCCTAACTTGAATTATCCTGCAGGGTAAAATCATGTTAAATTAATGGCTTCAAATAAAATAACATTAGCTGGCAAACCACATGCAAATCTACGCTATACGCTAAACCAGAAGAACTCATGTTTGTCGATGTAATCGTGTAACATTTGTGTACAGAGACGACTTCATGGTTGTACACGTGTCCCCAACCGAGAGCTTCTCTTCCCAGCTACGCAATTATCCAGTTTAATTAGCCGGAATGTCATAGGCTTAGACAGAGCCTCCCATCAGAGCTCGCTGTCCTGCGGCTTCTCCTTTGTCATGCAGAATTGCCTGGCTGTGTGTAATGGGCCTGTTCTTCTCCACTAATTATCCTAAAGCCTTCGTCTGAAGCATCCATACGACTGTCGACGTATGAACCTTACCCTGGCTTTGGACATCGCTTCTCGGGAGGTCACATGACGCAGAAGAGGTGCCCTGACAGTCTCATTAACAGCATGGCTGGACTCCATGCATTCCACTGTTACCCTGTGTCCTCTCCACAGTCTTGCACCCACTCTGGCTTTCAGTTGGATTTTGCATAAAAAGCCCCTTTTCTTATCATTTCTCCTGCGCAACCTCTTCAGTTGAGCTTTGCCATCCCGCTACGAGCTTTTCAACTAAAAGCTCAAGCAGTCTGAACCTCGTGCTAAATCAATTATCTATCCTCCAACCTAGTGTGGATGAGTGTAATGTACAAGCCAGCGTTCCACCGAATCCCATATGCGATCCTTTAATAATATTCTAGAACATCAAAACTGGATTTCCAACTGATCTGAGATTTTTTTCCCCACACACTGAAAATTCACCATCTGTTCTGAGCAGTTGAATATGATTTCAGTGCTTAACTTCAAAGAAACTGAACAAACTCCTGTGATTCGCTGACGCGGGAACCCAGAGAGGTGACAGATCCTCTTAAAATCCTCTGTGCCTCATCAAGTTGCCGCAATTCGTCAGAACTGTGCCAAGCGGCGGACAGACACGTGAATGAGGTGCGTATTCCTGGGAGTGCGTCCCAGAGCCTGTGCACTGCAGCCATTCATGATAAACTTTGCAGTGTCACAATCCCATCCAGTGATGAGTCTCGACTTCGCAAACTTCGCAGACGCCATTTGGGATGTGATTTGCAATGCAGACGAGCCTGCAGAACTGTCAGGAAATTAAAACAGCTGCTTAATATTTCCTTTCACTGCTCATCCTAGAAATCCCCACCTCATTTAGGACTCAAAACCAGACATGTAAATAAACTGTATCCATGCCGACAAGGCATCTAAGATGGTGATTCTCTTTGCTCGGGGAGTAACCACGCACACTCAACAATTCTGTAAACATTTTACGACATTAAAGTGCCTGGGTGTGCAAATGTGGGATATCTTATCTGAACAGGTTATGAAATTAGATAAATTCTAGCAAAGATAGAAAGGCTAAGATCTAGCAGGTCACACACCGGAGACCAGAGCTCAGGCTCGCACTGACCAACAAAATCACATTTAACACAACGGTACCACCTGCCGTGAGTAATTTCAGATCTTTACGGCTTTCTTTCCACATCTACCGACTTCTTAATAAAGCGACGGCCTGTTTTAGCTCCTGAGGGCACAGGAACGTGCACAAGAAACCAGCTCGTCCATAACAGGTTTAGCAAGGGGAAAATGGAGCCCCACCTGAAACTGGCATCCATTAGCATCCCAGCGAGCTCTCCCGGGCCGGCTGGGCTCGCTCAGAGTCCGTCACATGGCTGCGGCAGGTGCAGACGTCTCTTGCCGGCAAAGCAGCGTTGCATTCGCGCCTGATTAAACGGCACGTTACGTAAACAGGCCACGCGGTTGTGTGAGGGAGGGTTGCTTTTGTAAGCAGTGGCTGGCCAGAGACTTTCAGTACACTGGCGTGGGGTGGGCGGGAGGGGGCAACCTGTACCTTTGTAAAATACCCTGACCTTTCCTTTCTCCCTGTCTGGTGCAATAGTCGCCCATAAAGATGGAGAATAAAAGAGGATGAGCCTCCTCCCCCCTCCCATCTTGGTAACACAGATGGGTAGGGTGACACTCACAGCTGTGGCGGCTTTGCCCTCAGTTGATTGGGGG
>JAODKC010000041.1:21572816-21596379 GCA_026777985.1 Mormyrops attenuatus
CTGTCGGCGGACCGACGTGTGTAGATCCCGCGCGGGTGCCGACGGATTGGCTTATGGGGGGGGCTGCGCCGTTGTCCCCTGCTGGCCGGGGGCGCCTCCTCGGCGGCCCCCCGGCGCGGCCCATCCCCCAGGATATGAAAGCGGGGCCGGGGGGCTTCGCAATCCTGTCTGTCTGCTTGGTCCACCTGCGACCTGCCTCTTGCTGGCCCTTACAGCCAGACGGAATGTGACTCTTCAGGGGGTATTCCGAAATGCGAGGTGGGAGGGGGATGTCTCAGGGAAGAGTGAGGACGGCTCAGTGACTCACATTGCCTGTGCTCATTTTAATCATACTAAATCAAATGGCCGTCTTCCTTTCTGCTTCCTCCGTCGGGACAAACCCCCAAACGCCCCTCCTGCACAGCCACAGTGTCCTCCAGAACACCGACTCCATCAGTATAGCAGTGAGCCCCCCAACTCCAGGGACCCGTGTGCCATTTCCTCAGAGGTGGACATTTCAGGTCCAAATAGTACAAAATACGAGACTTTTGGCATTTTTTTTTTTGATTGCATTCTCAGATCTTTGTGGGGACCTGAAAAACCCCACAATGTACTATAAACCTAATCCACACACACACACACACACACACACGCGCAAACCACCACCAGCACCAAGCATGCGGGCAGTGCAGACCACCGCATGAAGCATGCGGGCACCGCATCAAGCCCCCTGCGCAGTTCCACGCACTGTGGGCAGCACTGGCTATAATCCCATAAGGAGCCCCAGGCGAGTTCTCCAAAAATACCTCCATTTCTGCACTACTGTATTGCAGCGTGATGCAACGTTCTGCATGAATCCCACAATCCCACAGAGCATGATCATTTTACAAGCATATCAAATGCATGCTTTCTCATGTAAAGTAATGGCCTTGTTGGTTTGCTGTTTGTTCCATAGCTGGCACGCACTGATTAAAGGCCTCTGGCTGAATGTGGCATGTCACATGTACTGAACCCCGTTCAGCCATCTTAATAGACACCCGGACTGCTGTGTCGCATGCTGTGACACAAGGTTAGCTTAGTGTGTCAACTTTTGGTAAACCAACGGATTGTATCACCGAGCCCTATACCACCTCCTGGTGCAGCCCACACAAACAGGACATTTGCGGCACCCATAAACTCGACTGAACACCACACCCGTCTGAAGGTAACCCCCCCTGCCCAACTGAACACCACACCATTCAGAATGCTGAACCCCCTCAGGTCTACTGAACGCCAAATCCTTCACTGACACACAGCAGCTCCTGTGGACACAAAGAGGATACTAAATAAAAATGTAACTAAATAAAACACTAAACACTTTGGCCCAGAAGTTCTTAATTGCAACAGTATATTAGTAACAGTAAACATAATATTTCAGGCTAAGAATATGAAGTCCTGAGGGTGATAGCAGCCTTGTACCATTTTCACATTCGCTGTTTGGTATTGATCTATTTTCACAGCTCCGTCCTTATTAAGGAGGATGAAAAACTCCTACCAGCTGCACCACCAGCCAGAAAGCCGGCTGTCATCAGCACAGGCCTTCGGCGATGGTGGTGTGATGACTCACTCCAGGCCAAATCGGTATGGGAGCGCAGCACACAAACCACACAGACTCAAGAACGGACCAGATTAGCTGGAACCGCCACCCAGAACAGGCCCAAAACACCCATGTGCCTTGGAGATCTGATTCTGCATAAAAGTTGTAGCCGACATGGTCTTCATCCAACACATGGGACCATCAAGGAAGAGCATGAACTATAATGTTTGAACAAAGCGAGATTCTAGGCAGACTTACAGTGCTCTTCTGGATAAGTTCCCTTAGCTTGTTGCTCACACTTGTAGCGCTACTAAGACAGCAGCAGGTGGAGTATTGAGTTATTCTCTCAGTTGTCTGTACTCATAACACACCAGAAACCATTCCATGTGCTTGCAGACACCACTGTCTCACTTTTGGAACAAAAAAAGTCCTCAACTGACTTGTTTTCATGAAGTAGGTTACAGGTAGAGAACGTGTTGATTAAATCAGAAATTGACATCTTCCACATGCTTTTTGGCGCCACGCTGGCATGAGGCTAGATTATCAGGCTATATATCAGTCTTAGACGCTTGCAGAAGGTACCACTCATTGAAGTGTAGTCCTGTCGTCTTACCCTGAAGGCTACAAAGAAAAAGGTAGAGGCCTCACGGAAACACAGATAAAAGACTTTATTTTCCATGAAGGCAGCTTATGTGATGTCACTGTGGTTTCAGGTCTCGCGAACGTTGATCTCGATGCACTTTTCATATCAAAACAAAGCATGACACCTTGCTGGTTATTCTCTTCAAAAGCATACAGCTTAGCCATGAAAATGCTCCCTTTTCAAGCCATTCTTCTGTTTCCAGGTCAGAATGAAGAGGCTGCATTTCAGCCCCTTTGAGACACGGTCCACCTTTAAAGTTTCTCTAAATGCTGACTAAAACCCATTAGTTCATGTAAAACCTTTTACCACACCAATAACAGAAGGGGGACAGAGCTGAACAGAAAATACCAAAGAAATGCAATAACAGGTAACATGAAATCTAAGCCTAACCCTAACCCAGTTCAAATTTCAATCCAAATCTTTCCTTCTATTTAACATTTATTTAGACATTTTACAAGAAACAATCCTTGTGAGAGAAAAAAAATGTAGCGGTCCTTCCTGATAGCGAGTTGTGGTCATTTCTCTTCCTTTAGTCTTTTGTCGCCACTAGGAAGTAGGTTTAATGACTCTAATGTCGTAGGCACATCCTAACCTCCTTCCCCGAGGTAACGGCTGCACAGCGTGGAGACCCGGCCAATGGCTGGTCAGAGTATTCAGCGGTTCGTCCGCACCCTTAATGGGGAAAGTGCTTTCCAAGGAAACTCATTAGGGATTCATTAATTGCGTGTTAATGGACTGCGCGCTACGCCTGACAAAGCCTGCTGACAAGAGGGGTGAAGCCCTCAGGCATCTTGAAAATTGTTCCCCCTAATCCGAGGTGAAGAGCTGTCCATCTCCAACTCATACTCCCTCACTCTTTCTCCATCTCTCCTCTTCCTGTCAGCCTACACTAATCAAAAGGGCAATTAACCTGACCTTTCTCTGTAGACTGGCGGCCCTCTCCTCACTTCACCAGAAGCTGCCACAGAAAATCAAGGTTGATTAGTATCTCTTTAACTGCACTGCATTTTAACTGCCCACAATAACCCGCCGGACGACACCCAAGCTTTCATGCGGTGCCTTCACTTCCTATCGATTACAGCGTTCGATATGAGACAGACGCAAAACCTTAATTACCACGGAGTCCCAGACCCGGATGGCCAGCAAGCCAGCCTCTGTCCCTGGGAGAGACATCAGATCCGCACGATATTCCATCCCCCTCTCATCAAAGGCTTGCCAGGGAGATCCTGCACTTTTATGTGGGTGTGTATATAAAAAAAAATAATGAAATAATGAATAACTTAAAGCTCCCTTCAAAAACGGACAAAAATAACTTGCTCCGGCATTGCTGAGCTATGAATTTACCTGACCCAGTAACACAACTGCGCGGTACAAACATGTTCTACCATTTCCCGCTGCTGGTCCACAAGCAGATGATGACCTCCCTCATCTGTCTTGACCTCATAATGTGCTGCATCCAGTAACGGACATTCAATAGGTCAAACAGGGGTTTCCCTCAAAAGCGCTGCACTGTAAGGGCTTGAAGCGACGACCTTAAGGGGGAGGTCTGCTAAATAAATAGATGCAAAATTTAAATGTAGGTCGGCCTAATTTGTGGAAAAGACTTCTATGGTTCTTCAGTGTAACAGTATAGAGGAGTAATTTAAAAAGCCTGGGGGAGCCGTGGACTCAAATTAACCCCATACAGGTACGTTTCCTTACCAGCCCGATCCCACAGTGCAGTAAAGACGCCATAAAAAAGAGCCGACCCCCACAGATAGGAAAAGAAATTCTGCAGGTGTAATTATACCTCTGTAGGGAACGAATAGCCCCACGATAAAGGTGGTGATGATTCATAGCCTGTTTGCACTAAACATACTGGCTCAATGTCTCGCGCCGGAGTTAACTTTAACATAAACCTAGATATATCTGGTAGAAAGAAACTTTTAAGTGAAGACAAGACGCTTGCGCTAGCAGGGCATGCGGGGCTGCAGGGCACGCTCAGTGGCGGGGAGCGGAGCAAAGCGCCTCGTTTGTCTGCAAAACTGCACAGTCTATGCAGATTCCGGTTTCTAAAACTTTGCTCGAGTTCACTACACCCTTTCCTCAGCCAGCACAGTCAAAAAAAGGAAGAAAAAAAAAAGGCGAGATCTTTATCTGTGGTTTAGGAGCGCAGATACAATTGCAAATCACTATCTCAGTTTACATTTTGGGTGTTCCGTTCTTTTCCCACCCCAATTTTTTTATTATTTTTTTTAGAAATTCTTAGACGCGTAGTAACAGTAGGAGGATTTTACAGAATTACCCTAGTCTGCAGGAAAACATGAGCACAGCTGTCATATTACGATGGGTATTTCAGTGCACGTAGCATTCATGGATGTGGCAGCCTTCTAAATGACCCCGCATTGCCCAGTTGAATGGATGACACTTGTGGATTCCCCGGCCCAGGCTCCATTGCAACACTGAATATTCATTCGCGCTACCCATCAAGACCTCAGCCGGCACTCTCCAGTCAGTGCTAGACTTGTGTACATCCAGCGAGTACCCAGCATGGCCTCTCGTGCTGTGAGGGAGATACTGCCCCCAGAGCATTTGTAGATGTTCTGGTTGATATCACCCAATAACCACGAGTCCCTCCCCGGCCAAGAAACTGTAAACAGGGACCTTGTTTTAGTAGCCCTCACCAAACAGGTTTCAGGTCTGTGGGCCTGAATTTCCCCACCGGTCCAGGGGGATTCTCAGGTGTCACAACAATAGTGGGATTCCTCAGCACTCTTGGAGAGGGCCGATTCTCAAATCTCTCCCCAAAGCAAACCGCCCTAAACGCTCTGGACGGCTCGCTAACTAACAATGGCTTCCCCTACGATCTGATATGGCTTCAGGGGCCATCAAATCGTAGCCGTGTTACGACGGCCTCTCCCCCGCCTCGCGCCAAATGACAAGCGCCACCGGCAGAAGCATCTACCAGCTGGCCACGGCCTCCCGCGCCAAGACCCGCTCCTCAGACGGTCCAAGACGTAACACTTAAGAAGCCAAGACAAATATATGGGGTGACATCAAAGTCTGAACATCACACGGAGTCACAGGTTCATGGGAAATACAGAACATATCACTGGTGGCAGTCGATTCACCTTGAGCGGTAACAGATTACATGTGAGTATGGCTCCTTTATTCCACAGCATCTCATTGACCGCCGTACGCTAACTAATGAGATGCCGTCTCATGACGGGTCTCATTATTTCTGAACACTGCCATGTGCTCAAGGTGACCTATTCTCCATTTATACACACTCTGGCTTCTTTCTCCGCATTCCAACCTTTTCACATTTTAGGTGACATTTAATGCGACGACAAGACGCGCGAAAGAGGAAGACCTTGGTCGGCTGCTGCAAAAAGATAACCGTGGACTCATTTTTTTCTGCATTCCTCAAAGGCTTTTCTTTTCTCCCCAAGCTTTGAGAAATGGAATTTAGGATAACAAAACAGCAGACACAAAAGGAACATGATTACCATATCTTAGAAATTCATTGTACATTGTACTCACCAAAAGGGTCAGTGTTATCAATTGCACCACAAACTGTCCCCCATGTTCTTTATAATTCAATAAATCACTCAACGCTCATTAGCGATATCATCGCCTTGAAAGTCACTTCATATCTACGTAGCACCCTTCCCGCCCAAAAGTTCTTTATGAGGTTCATCAGCAACAACACGATACTAGTCACGGGCATAGAAACCATGAATATCGTGTAGAATCTGATCAGTATAAGCGAAATTGTTTTTTGTTCATTTGACCTTGATGGTAGCTGCAGGGTCAACGTGCTAAAAGCCAGATGCCGGATGTGTCTCCTTAGGGCTGTACAGGCACCAAACGTTTGATTTCAGCCTCAGATGGCTTCTCAGAAACTGAGACATCAGCGAGCTGCACAAACCCCAGCCTCCTGAAGACGGTCTTCTCATGTAATCTCTCCGGCTATGAGGAGAATCCTCCTCCCAAGGTCTGATAAGAGTCGGGGGGGGGGAAGGGGCTATGTATTTACCAAGGCCAGTCCATGAATAGAGCAGGGATGGATCTCTCTGCTGTCACCCCCCCCCCACACACACACACACACATAGGTCTCCACATTGACTGCCTGGTCTGGTCTGGCTACCCAGAACGCCATGAATTATTTAGGTGAATTTTACAGTGGCTGCGTCCCAGGGCCCCCAGCCCCTGTCACAGATGTCATCTCCTAATCCAAGGAGGGAGGGGGGAGCCACCCTGCATTGCCCTGGTCGCCCAGCCCCAAGCAGAGACAAGACCGATGTGGAAAGAACGAGAGCACGACCGGCCCAACCCTGGGTCTCGAAGTCCTTCACAAAACATCTTGTCGTCCAGCTGAAGAAGGAACCCGCTGGGTTTCAGGACTTTGCCCAGGATTCCGCTCAACACCTCCGCTTGAAGAGAACTCGATTGCGCCATAACTCCATGTAAGGACCGAACCATGAAATATTTAAAAGCAGAAACATTTTCAGTTTCATAAGTCAGAGAAAAACAACAAGTTGTTAGCTCTGGCCTCCCCACGCGCATTTGCACACGCGGGTATCAGGCCTCTCTCATCAGTATTTGTTGCCCCACCCCACCCATGACCCCATCAAAAGGACACAATGAATCTAACGAAGTGAAAGCTGAAATGTGTCTAAGAAGAAGGTCCGTACAGACCGCAGGGGGTGTCACAGGCAGTATGATAGCCTAACCCGTCCCCACCCCCCACCGTCACGGATCCAAAAAAAAGGGCATGATAATTGGATTTCATTCATCTATATTTGCAGGCATGGCCTCTCAGAACTCTTGAAAAGAATTGTTAGAACCAAGCGCTTTAAACGCAAAGTGAACGGGTTTGTGGGTTATTTTGTTAAATTACAGCGAAAACTTAATGTACTTTTGACTAAAGTTCTTAACTAATAAAGGGTTCTCTTAGACTCAAGCAATTGTACGTATTCTTTCAAATAAATTTCAATTCATTATTGGATATATAACAGAAATAGTTAAAAAAAAAAAACAATGCCGCATGTAACTCGGGCCCCAGGAAAAGACGCGCGCCTGGCGATATTTAATGTTGTCTAAAAAAGGAACGTGACGGTAAATCGCTTATACACCATAAATTATTAGGCATGGGGAAGATGGTGGCTCAGGAGGTAGTGCTATCGTTCGGCAACTGGAAGGTTGTAGGTTCAAGCCCGGGTTCCTCCTGACCCCATCAAAGTGTCCTTGAGCAAGACACTAAACCCCAAATTGCTCCCGGTGTGCAGGTTGGCGCCTTGCGTGGCTGCCTCCGCCTCCGCCACCGGTGTGTGGATGGGTGAATGTGAGGCATAAATTGTAAAGCGCTTTGAGTACTCGTAGGAGTAGAAAAGCCCTATATAAATGCAGTCCATTTACCATAATTACTTCCCGAGTTAAATACGGATGCGCTTACTGAAATCCCGTCTGTCGCTAGTTAAAAGCATAACGAAGGGGTATAACTTATTAAACAGCCGCAAACCCGTTATTTGCATTGGTGTCATTTTACCATTAAAGTCTCCAGCATATTAGAAAAAAATAGAATAGAGTAAGTTATTTTCCTTGATCGTCATCAGTGGAAGCCTGAGTGTTTAAAATTATATATGAGTGATTTTTCCACATGTACGTTGCTATGCTCTTTCCCACACGTGCCGGTGCAAAGAGATATCAAATAACTGCCCGTTTCGTATATTGATTTTTCGCTATAATTAAATATAAATCAAACAGCCGAGACGCAGAAAAACAAAAAAAATACATTATTAATGTAAACTCTACATCTGTAGTTTTCACAACTATGTTGTATCAGTGCAAGTGAGAGAAGGAGAACATGACTGAATGGTAGAAAAATACCTGGTTTGGATGGAGACATACTTACTTAAAGGTTCTTCAGGGTTCAAGAAGAGCGGAGTCCCGCCGCACGCTGTTCATTTTCCGTGCTTGACTTGTCGTTTCGCTCTTTTCTCAGCATCCTCATGGTTTTCAGTAATTGCAAAGTAGTTGCGAAAGCCGCTGCAGTTCATGTGCGGCGACAGTAGCGTGCATGCACGCATGGCAGCGGTCTTGCGGTGCCGCCTCCCTGCTGCTGCATGCTCC
The DNA here is from genome assembly GCA_026777985.1 of Mormyrops attenuatus. Classification (NCBI taxonomy): domain Eukaryota; kingdom Metazoa; phylum Chordata; class Actinopteri; order Osteoglossiformes; family Mormyridae; genus Mormyrops; species Mormyrops attenuatus. The sequence goes on from JAODKC010000041.1 coordinate 21,581,129, forward strand.
CGCACACTTCCCTGTGCAATGCAAAGACCCGAGACTCGCCCCTCGCCTCTTCTGGGCTGGTTTCCGACGCCACTCGGCTAAACGCATCGTGGCGCCCTCTAGCGGCAATATGCGGGAACTGTCGAATAGTCTTTAATTAATGACCCATAAAGAAACAAAACTGAGCACCGTCATCGTCGTATTTATCTCCTTAAATAATCTTTTGAAATTATCACGTGCATTACATGGACGTACACATAAATTGTATTTCTAGATACATACAACATATTAAGAAGTAACATTTTCAATGGGAAAGTATCTCCAGCTTGCGTTTACAGACATTGTCATGCCGGCTTTCGTGCGTTGTTTGTTTAATGGGTTAAAATCCCAGGGAAAAGCAGGGGGCGCGTCTGGCTGACACAGTAATGACATAACTGCCAATTTACCTTTTTATAGCGCCATCTTCTGCTTGGGAAGCAGCGTTGACATGCCAATTGATCCCTGGGCGTCTGCATGCATGTCTGCATGCATGTCTGCACGAGTGTTTGACAGGTAGGCTAAGTGAAAAAACCATTGCTGAAATATAAAATATAACACCTGGAATTAGACATAGAATGACATCCGTTTATCCAAATCCAAAGCCACAGTATATCAATGTTCATATTTGCCCTCGTACTATTTATTTGTTGCCATTTTTATTTATATTAGTTTACAGTTTGTACGCTCTGTTGACTGTGTTTTGAGTGTCCCCTGCTTTAGGAGACCGACTGGGTGTTGCACGAAGCAGGATTTATCGCTTAGCCCAGATAACTTATTGTATTTAAGGTAGTCTGGGACTTAATGTTTGATACTTACATTTAGCTCTACCTTAAATCCGACAAGTTATCCGGCTAAGCAAGAAATCCTGTTTCGTGCAACACCCACGGAGTTAGACCTTCACGTTAAAATCCTTATTGTGTTTGGCATCATAGGTTTTGCTTTTATTTATTTTGAAGTGGTATAATTTGTTGTATGATTAATGTTTGATCCAAATCCTGTGTTAATGTGCCTGTCCATTTTTATATCAACAAGAAACAAACACACATGGCCAATTTTCCACTTTGGTGTTACAGCGTTTCTTCACATTATATACAGAAATATATACACAATACATATACAAGATATAATTTGTGTAAATAATTAGTCTCGCTAAGTCGTTTAAATCCAGATATTGTATGACGTCATTAGATCTCACGGGTTGGTGTTAAAGGACACCATTTTAAAAGGATGAGAAAGATCCATGGTGCAGACAAACCCTCCTCTTCTCTGCCATTATTACCAAAATTTACCCAAGCTATATAATGTTTATGGTCAAAAGATACCATATTAGTATAGAGCAGTGGTTCCCAATCCAGTCCGCAGGGACCCCCAGATGGCTCATGTTTTTGCTCCCTCCTAGACAGTGCACATTTTTACTAAAACATGGTCTGTTTGAGGGTCCAAGAGGACTGGATTGGGAAACACAAGCACTGAGGCATGCACTGGCATTGCAACATGGATAACTGGGCATTGATAATGGTCCACAATGAAGCTTTCCAAACAAAGGGGAACTGTATTATTAATATAAAATACCGAACAGACAAAACTAAAAAGACCACGAGGGCTTGAAATAAAGGCATGTAGATAACATGGGAACTTTCTGAGACAGAAAAGCAAGTGGAAGACAAAGCTATCTGACAAACTGGGAAGGGATGTACAGCAAGGCTCATCAATTGTTGTTAAATAGAATAATAGTTCTAAAAGAAAATATAAATTATTTTATTCATTGTACAAAAGAGTCTACCATGAGTGTCACGTGAAGCACAATGACTTGAAACGAAACACTGTTTGCTCTCACTTCCAAGGTTGTGGATTTGAATCTAGCCTCCTGTGTGTGTGTGTGTGTGTGTGTGAGCGATGTATATACTACGTACATTGTGGGGACCAAATGTCTCCACAGTGTGATAAAAACCTGTTATTTTGACATTGTGGGGACCTCACAAAGAGAAACTCAGTTTTATGAAATTCTGTGACAGCAATCAAAAACCTGAAAATGCAAAAAGTCTTGTTTTCTGTTTGGTTACATATGATTAAGGTACATATGCCCATAGAAATGAATGGGAGGTCTCGAAAAAGATATGAATGAAAACATGGTTTTGTATGTATATGTATGTGTGTGTGTGTGGAAGTTGCATGTCCTCTCCATGTCTTCTGAGTCTTCTGTTTCCCCCTGCGGTTAAAAAACATGCAGTGAGGCTAACTGTGAGAAGCTTGTGAGAAGCCCCAAGATAAGTGGCAGAAGGATGTATGAGTGTCAGCCCTATAAAAGCTAACTTTGAAATTCATTCTACTGTATAAAGTAGGCCACTCAGTAGGGGTCTCTCTTAATGCTGATTTAAGGAATACTTATTTATACAGATGTTAATACAGATTATACTTTTTTCTCGTTTTATACACCCATTCGTGTTCAGTATCCAATTTTGACACAGCTATTTCAGATAATAAAACTAATTCAGAAGGGTCGTTTGCCCTGAACAGTCGGAAACAACCGCAAACAAACCTAGCACGGACTCCCAACACCACAGCCACAAGGAGAGCTATGTCCGTCTTTGCTTTCCATCAAGGAAGCCTACTTATTTTTATTATTAAGGTATCTGTGGGACTTGGTTCCTACCATATATTTCAGTTTTGAAGGCATACAAGTTAATGATGTTTCATCAAATGTTATAGTTGTAAATATAATTTTGTAAATTAACCTACACAGGATTTGATCTGTAAGAGTATAATTATGCATTATATTATTCTGTTGTACTTTTCATTTGTGGTTTTATTGGTCTAGTTGAAGGTAATTGTACCATTGATGCTTGAGAAAAATACACTTTAAAAAGCAAATATGGTCGAACATAGCCTTAAAATGACAATGCAGTATGGAGGGCCACAATAACGAAAGGCTTTTAAAAGGCCTTCATTTAAACACAGTGATGTAATCAGAAGTGAAGTGTTCCCTCGTTCTGCTAGCAAATGTGTAAAAGATTTATCACGCCTCTTCAGCCTAGGGGCGGAGCTCGGAGCTGACAGGGAACTGAAAGACATGCTTTAAGGGGTTTCCATAATGAATCAAGATGGGCAGGGGAGGAGAGGGTGGGGATTTAGCAAGAAAAAGGGGGTGTCCGGGCCAGAGAAAATGAGGAGATACAATCGACCAGCTTCATGTTCAAAACGCATGTTTTGTGCAAGTGTCTCACATGGCCCACTTACCGTTTTAAAGCATGTATCGTTGCGGTCTTTGTCACATACATGATTGTACAGATACACAGGATAACAAAATAATATAGAGTAACAGAATAATTTCTAAAATGTAGAAATATATAAAAAGTAAAGATAAGGAATCTATTGTCGACTTCATTCCACATTATCATTGAAGATACTCTTAAAGATTTTACTCGCTGTAGTGATTTTATTGCCGCTCATGTAATATCAGCAAAGAGCACCTTTCCACCGCACCAAGTGGTTAGGTAATGCCCGGTGTTTACAGCAAGGTTATAGACGGCAAAACGTCACGTTGGGTTGCAAGGTGCAGTAAGACAATGTCCAGAAGATGGCGCTTAAATCTTGTCTTAAAACAATATAACAAAGACTCCGCTACAGTTACATTTCCTTTACATAAAAGAACAACAAATCAGTTATCAATAACAACAGATGCAATAGATCGTGAAGAAACTTATTGTAAAATAAAGTAATTTTCAGTTTAATCAGATTGAAAAAAAACAATCGTAAAGCAAACCTAAAATATTTAGTAAAATATATAATTACCAACTTCAAAAAGTGCATACATAAATATGTATTTACTGAACCTATTAACTGGTTGTTATGTAAAACTATCCAGTGTACGTTTTAACAAGGTGCTTTATTGCTAGGACTTTAGTGACACCGAGTACAAACTGAGCCAAGCGATCCTTGAAGCGCCGAAAGAGGAGGTGAGCGCTTCTCGAGCGCCTTTAATACCCGCCCCCTCCGCTCCAGCACGCCAGTCAGGGCGAGCACGCCGCAAACAGCCGGGTCTCCGCACACAAAGCGAGGCTCGGGGCTCCCCCCCTTGTTTTACCACCCCAAAAAAGCATGGAAGACCAGCTTTCCGGGCGTCTCATTTCTGCTGCCGCCTCACAGTGAGGCGGTCCTGTCCTGCTACAACGGGACCCCGTGATATCTGCAATTTAAAACTGAGAGATATTTGGGATTTTTGGCTCGTAGAGCGTCTGTTCTGTTTTTTGAAATACAATGGGCTGCTGCGGTGGACGTTGTACGTTGATTTTCCTCTGTACTTTCCAGCTGGTGAGTGGTTTTTCTTTTACAAGTTGTTTATTACTTGGGTCTCTGTTTTCATACAGACAGACATTGGGAGTTTTGTAACGGAAACACTAGTAGTAGTTCTCGTTTAATGATCTGAGGATGGATTTTGTGTTTTTCTTTTAAGAACAGCGAGTGTATTATGTATGTTAATGCTAATGAGCTGCGTTTTGATTTTGCGACCAGATCGGTGACATGTGCACGCACCTTAAGTCATTGCACTTTACGCTCAGCCCCGGTGCGGACGTGATCCAGCTGTGAATCCCGGATAACCAGCAGGGGTCGCTCGATTCCCCTGCCTGTCAGCGCATCTCTATTTTATAAGCATTTAACCGACTGCCGAGTTACTTCTGTCATTGGCTCATGAATTTATCGCCGTTTGGTAGTAAGACGAATCGATTTTTTTTTCTAAAATTACCCTGCCGTGTCAGGTCGGGATCTAAGCGTCTGAGGCGCTGTGCTGTTGTTCTCTTTTGACTTTCATCATCCCTGTATGCTGGAGGGTATAAATCTCATTGGTACCTGTCTGCTTCCATATTTCTTATTATTTTGCCCCTTATTCTACCGCAGTGACTTTTGGTGTTGCGTTATCAATGTATACGCATATTTTGTCTGGCAAATTAATCTCGTCCGACGGGAGTCAATATAAGTGGTAAGGGACCGGGCCACTGTTGGAAAACGGCGGGGATGGTCACTCCTATTCCCATTCGCACTCACCGTATGTCTGCGAAAGGTCAGTGGACCAGAAATGATTGCACCCACCGCTTCCATTGTCCTCATTCACACGACGCAAAATTTACCCACCCAGTCCTGGAGCGTTTACGGCTTCTCGGATACTGCCTCATGGGATAATGACTTGGGGGTGCGGGGGGGGCTAATTTTATTGCGTTTAAGATGCGCCGTCCCAGGCAACACACCCACAAAAGCTTGCAAAGCTGAAATGCCATCGCCATGGACGGGTAGTGAAATGGTCTTGCTTGTCCAAACTCATCTATGAAACAATAGCCGGTTTCAGAAGTTTGTCTTCTTAAAATTCACCAGGGGATCGCTGTCAAAGCAACAGACTGTTCTGTCTGGAATAAAATGTGTACGCTGCAAGATCAGACTATATTAGACAATGGAAAAGGCATAAGTTATCCCCTCTGTTCTCTATTAAATGCGTTTTATGCCTGTCTTACCGCTATTAAGCCCCCTTCCCCCGAACACTCAGACTTCTCACTGTGTAAATGGCTGTATTGTTGCAGTAAAGCCTCAATGCTATCATAATGGGTTTCGAATATTATTTTTTGGGTCGGGAAAAATGCCAGCAGGAACTGATGCACGTGCATGGACTGAACGCGCGGTTTGCGCTTAGGCTGCTCGTGGCCGTGTATCCTAATGAGGGGAATCTTATTTGTTTGGTCCTTTGTGTGCTGGTAAGGAATGGGGCGGGGTGGCATCTTGGTAGGTGAATTGGTTTGTCAGCTTTGTTTACTGGATGGATTCAGCAGTACTGTGGCTTGCAGTGAGTCGTGACTTCGGTGTCGTTGGTGACTGTAAAGAGTTCGTTTGGGGGGGGGGGTCGTTGGAGCTGGTGAATAAGGCCCACGTCTTCCGTTTCGGTAATGATCAGGGGCGTCCTTGTAATACGAGTTCTTCCCTTTCTAAATTAAAGAACTTGTGAGGATTCTAAGCAGGATGACTCGCTTATGGATGGATGGATGGATGGATAGATAGAAAGAAAGAAGAAAGAAAGAAAGCCAAGGAAGTACTTGCACGGAATTCCGTAATAACAGCTCTGAAAAAATACTTGTTGGAGCCCTGCGGCTTGTATAACCATCTATCATTTCTTATTGTGTGAACAGCATCAGGGCATAAAGTGTGTGAGCAGTTACGGTTTTATCATCACAATACACTGGCCTTGTATTTGTCAGAAGGACTATGGGGGGGGCAGGGGGAGGTTCAGAAAAACTCCAGAAATTGGACTTATTTTGCACTGGCTAAGATGGCAGGGAGATGTCTTGGGAGGGGGGGGGGTTGCCCAGTTCAGGTGTGTCTGGGGAGTGCTGACACCCTGACAGGCGTGGTGCTGTGTAAATCCATAGAACAGACAGTCAGATGAGTTTATTTTTGTTTTTTTCTTTTGTCTCCTAATACCCCCTAATACCCCCTAATACCCCCCCCCCCCCCCCAAAAAAAAGAAAACCTCAGAAAAATACAAAAAATCTGCAGATCCCAACTCGCGCCAGGCGACAGTCACCCGCGGTGACGGCAGCGGGAACCGGGTGCTTCCGTTTCCTCTTTGCCATGCTCATATGGAATCAATAAATGATGCCAGGGCAGCCTGATACCATGGCTGACAATGGGCAAAGATCTGGAAGTGAGATTGGGAGAGAGGTAAACTGCAGACTAATGCTGCTGGGCTCACGATTGCAAGAAGCAAACCAGGAGGTGTGAAATATGCAGACCAGCTGGGGAAGAAAAAAAAAATGTACACAAGGAGTTAGGAAACAGAGGAAAACAATAGGAGAGATATGGGTGTGTCATCTGTTCATCACACACACACATCTGTAGGAATCGACCCATTTCTGAATGCATGTTAAAGGGCATGGTACTGAAAGATGATCATGATTTGCCCTAAATGGTACAGCGGATAACGTACAGCCTGCCCCACAAAAGCTTCATCCCGCTGTGAGTTATTTAACGTCGGCAGGAATTAAAATGCGAAACCAGAAAATATATTAAACGTGAAATGAATAAATAAACTGCCAGCATCGACTGAAACGACAGACCTTAAATTGCTCCGAATTGCCGCTAATGAGTAATGAATCTTTTCCATTGCCACCATTCGGAAATAAACTGGCAGCTGTTGTTAATTACATGTATTTTCAATAATGAATATTCCGGAAATGCAACAATTAAGCATGGGCTTTCATTATAGCCCCACCTTTTGAAAAAAAGTACAATTTAACGATTCACGTTCACGAGCTCACATCGTGGAAACCCGGGGGTGGGTGGGTAGATCTTGTGATCAGCCTGGAGAAACTGAACCAAGCCCAACTTGACTGCACACTACAAAAAGCACGGCGGCCGTGATGGGAGCCCTCCCCGCCAAAATGCAATTACCGTATGCCCAGGGTCCACAAGGCGAGGCAAGGCTGATTGCCTAATTATTATTTTTACTTTAATATTTGGCACCGGCAAAAAGAAATAGCTACACAGGGTCAGGGAAGGCGGAGGAGAAGGAGGGTGAGTCTTTCTGAACGAGTCCAGGCCTTTGTAAGAAAGAAAATGCAGTCCCAGAACACCTGAACGCAATTCCTCAGATTGGCGGGGATGAAAGCGGAGCGCCTCCATGCCAGCGGAAAGCCGATCTCCCGGCAGCTGGCTCGCCCATTTCTCAGGTCAGAAATTCTATCCATCTGCCGCCCGCCTTCCCCCGTCATGAGCTCAGGGGCCCTGCCGCGACCCGCGCCCACACCGTCCAATCCAGGGCCGAGGCCGGTGAGGGTGGGGGCGGGCTCTGTCTGTCTGATCTTGACCGGAGAGGCAGAAGTCGATAAATAACGGGAAAGCGGAGCGAGTCTTGCTCTCTTAAGTGCACTTGCCTGACTGGTCTTCTGGCTCTCAAGCTGCCTCCTCCAGCGAGGGATTTTAAACCCAAACGCCCCCCATGTCTGACACTACCAGCACCCCTCCCCTTAACCCCCCAGCCCTGAACACAACCAAGACCGAGAGTTCCCTGTGCTAAGCTACTGAGCCTCTTCAAAGCCTAGTCTGTTTGTTCCGCTGCCGCCGGAGGAAATAGCCAAGCAGCCTGAGAGAGCTGTCAGGACGGCGGCCCGATGCGAGAGCTGGGCGGCTGGCTGCTTCTCAACACCAGCACTGCACGGTTCCGCCAGCACTGACAGCATCACAGTCCATTTACAAAGCTGTAGCTGAATGGTACAAAGAACAAGAACCTTACTGTCAGCATCACTGCTTCATGGGCTAGGAAAGTACAGTATATGAATCCTGGGGCAAGCAATATCACTCCATATATATATTTGTATTTAGTGGTTCTATCATTATCAGAATATTTATTTGATTACTTTAACGTTTAGATTTACACAATGATGATAAAAGTTGGGTCTCTGCTTACTGCCCTCTTGGCTTCCTGAGTTATGCGACCTTTTCTCACCACAAGGGTTGTCCATTTTTGCCCTCCTGCTGGGAACCAAACTCACAAACAGCTCCATACCACAGATTTGCACTAGAGCAGGGAGGTCTTGAGGACAACCCAGTGGACCTAGCGCTAAAGCGTGTTAAACCTGTCAACTTGACGCTTATAGGATGGATTTGGGGCAGATGTTCTACCCACCCAAGTCGGGGCCACAATCCTCAGAAAAACTACATCCCTGTGGGACCCTCACATTTGAATATCTCTGCGCTTAGCATACATAGAGTGACTATGCCTGTAGCTTATTTAGCTTTAAATAGGCATTCTGTCCCCGTGAAGTCATAACAGGCCACTTAAAATGAGCCAAGTGATCCGACAGCCATTCCTCCTGGAAAGAGGGTGGTGAGCAAGGTGTTTGGGCAACTGTCCATGGCAGTAAAGTGGAGACCACCACCTGTGGGAACAGTGAACCGACACGGGGCTTTCGAGCTAAAACAAACAATCAAGTAACATTGTCAGGAACCCCTCCTGCTGGCCGCTAATATCTCGATAGTGGATTTTGGCATTCCTTGGGGGGGAGGGGGGCATTGAAGAGGTCATGCCCTCTCTCAGGGTGTCTGAAGGAGCATGACGATCTGGTCCACATTAGGGTTTACTCATGCTGGAGCAGACGGTGCAGTTTTACAGCCATATAAATTACCGGCATAATTATGGCATGTTCACACGCACATCCCAGGGAGGGCAGACTGAGCCCCTGCATGAATATTCAAAACAGTCCCCCGTTAGATCGTATACCCTCGGAGCTACATGTGTGCACCTTACTAACAGCATCCAGTCCCCTGCCAAGCACATCGCAGATTGAGCGCGGCTCCAGTGAAATGTCACACCCAAAGTTCTCGCGTTTCTCCCGAAATAACCAAGCGACCCCGTTTGGACTCAACCATGGGCATGGATGATGATGGACCTTTGATCTCAGTGGTGGGAAGAGCTCCGATCACGCCACATTCCTCCGGCTATGTAAATCACAGTGTTTTTAGTGGCCATTACTCACAAGGCTTACCACCCCACCCCACCCTTTACCTGAAACTGTGACCAAGGAACGGCATGACGTAATGCAACCCGAGAGTGCTGACATATGGAATTTGCATTTCCATGAAGGCATCTTGGTGGTTCCTGGCTTGTCCAGCTAGAAACCCAGCAGGACGAACATAATGCCTGACAGCTGTGGTTACGACTGAGTCACCTCTCTGTCAACCATTACCACCCCCATCCAATCCTTACCAATTCATTATCTTAGTTTTGGTTCACAGAGGGAGGTGCTCCAATGTCCCCTAGTCCCACGTCAGGTCCAGCGCTGCCCTAGGCCCTCTGCTTCAGGTTCCAAAGCTGTATGAGAAGGCTCCAAAGTACAGTTGACTATTCCAGTCAGTGTAAGATATGCATTACAGATCATGGTCATGGCCCTAATAAATGACAAGACCCTCTGAGGTCATCCCAGAAGCCAGGCTCACTGCAGGGCCACTGGTCTCAGAAGCTCAGTAAAACAAAGACTCTTTTGTGTCCATTACAGGTGAAGCAGCCCAGCTTCACCTAGAGATCCTACTGGTTCGTTTCAACAGCTGACTATCATTTCCCGCTTCCTGATTTACTCATTAACGTCTAACAGAGGCCCTACTTCTTCAAAGAAAAGAGCAATTCACATTGATGTCATACACGAAGGGAGGAGCACACAACCCCCTCACTCCTTTGCCGTGAAGTTCAGTCAACATTTGGAAACCCGTGGTGGGGAGAGGGCCTCCCTTCTTACCTCCGGCAACGATGTGCAATTGCACCTCTTCAAAGAGGTGCTGCCGGACTCATAACCAGTCTGCGGTTGCTGGTGGCTTGCAGGAGTTTCACCCACACATGCATTATTAACAGCATGGGGGGGGGGGCACTGCGCGTCTCCGAGAGGCATGTTTACGCCTGTTTGTACGCAAAACACAGGAGGCTGCTTTGGCCGGGTGTGGAACTCAACGCAAGGCCCTCACAGCTGCTTGGGGGGCAGGGTTCGACTGCCCCATCTGCCTAGCAGTTCTTTGTGGGTGGTGGGTGTTGGCAGCTCCCCTACTGTAACAATTAGTAGGGGGGCATGATTACTCTACCCTGAGACTGTGGTACCAGAATGTTCTACTGCAAAGGGCTTCTGTTTACCGAGTTGACAAAGCCAAGTGCTAGTACAAGGGACCACAAAGAATTTTATGCTGTCCCCCCCAACACACAAACCTTTATCATGTATAAATGCTGTTTTTAACCAGCCTCTCTTCATACCAGAAATGGTTTATTGCTTAGTTGCAATTTGGTTCCCAGCGTGGGTACAGCTGGCGTGGGATGCCAGCCGTAAGTGTCATGGGTCAGACGGAGACGCCATCCTCCCGTAGCTGAAATCTTACAAGATCGTCCCTAAGTGCTCATCTCCCCCAGCCCTTTCAGCATCACCTCAATATTCTTTCTCTCCTGATGCCTCTCGCGTTCAGATTTTCTGCTTTTCTGGTCTTTTTCAGTTTTCTGGGGTGTCAGCACCTGCTAGGAGGCAATAAAGGGGACAATCGCTTTGGACTGGAAGCACTGGGCAGGCGCTGGGGAGCTTTGAAGGGGGAGGAGGCGGGTATGTAAACAACTTGTCTGCCCGGACAAGGCGTTCTGACAGGTCCTGGGTAGTCAAACGGCAATTGTTGCCTCTTTCACATCTCAGGGAAAGTCACGGCTGAGCGGCTTCACCCGTGGCTCTCTGGGTAATGGTAGCCTTTTGAGGTTATCATATCGCTCCTGGATAAAATTCAATAAGAGAAACCGCTTTGAATCAAGGCGCTGGAATGCCGCCAGCTGTGTTACAATACAATGCATCTACAGAGAGAGAGAGAGAGACAGAGAGCTATAGAGAGAGGGGTGAAAAAAAGGCATGGGGGGGTTGCTTTTGGACTTATTCTTCAGCGACTAACCCACTTCCAAGGGTGTCCTGCATTTTCTCTACACCATGTGAAGATGGCCACGTGCTCCTTGACCTTTGGAGAATAGTACTGTGGCAGATATTAAAACTAATATTGCAGGGTTTATAAAGGATGAAAACTAAAGCTGATCCTCTTTAATGTTCACTCAGTTTTTTCTATTACCTATTTTTTTACTTTTTTTTGATTCAGACCTTTGGGACAAAAGAGAGGGGAGGGGGAGGTAAGTGGGGTGTAGTATGGGTTTGTTGTCACTTGAGGTGGCAATCCCCATTTTTTTATTTAGCGAGTGTTATATCTTCACGCGGCCTGGGCTTCCTCTTTCACGAAAGGTGCCTTTAATAGGAGCGGGTGAAGAGCATGAGGAACTTATTACTGTCTGGCTGATTGAATTCCTTCCTCTGGATCCATGCGTGGTTACTCCTGCTACCCAGGTTGGTCATCGCTTTGTTGTGCAGATGTGAGGTCCTCCAGCATAGGTTCAGCAACTGAAACGACTTACCCCTGACCCGATGCGAATGGATCGCTGTGCAGTGCTGGACAGCCACACTGCCCCAGGGGATCCGACACGTGGTCGAAGAGTGTGAGGTCACAGGACTTTCAGACCCAAAAAGAATGACTGGTTGAACTTAGCTTAACTGGTCTAGATTCAGAAGGCTCCAAATTAACCTGCTGTATGAGGGGGGGCACATATAGCCCTACTACCTGCCACAGCTTCAAACACTGAGATTTTTGTGTGACAGATTCCACATTTTTCAGGGGTTTGGTAATAAGCTGTCTGCTCATGTTCATCCATGTGATCTGGTACATGCATGCAAGTGTCCAGTTCTGATCCAGTTTAATGTACCTGTGAGTCCAGAATCTTCATGGAAAATCCTCCAGGCTCCAACAGCAGCCAGGAAGCGAGTCCGGCAGGACGAGCACGTCTCAGAGGCTGACAGCTGCTTCTCCTCCTAGGTGGCGTCACCGCAGGAGGTCAGCGTGCGGAAACACAAGCCGCCTGCCGGGTCAGCGAGCTTGTTTGCCCTTAGACGTGTCGCTGATGAAAAACACCCGCTCGGGACTAGACAAACTGCAGCGGGTTCAAATCCCCAGGCCTCTCAAAGACCCTGATGGCTCAAAAGAAAGACACAGGGAACTGTGTTTGTGCAAAGACCTAGAACAACACAGCACCGCAAACCAGTGCCATGAAAACACGGGCTCCCTGAAGCAGACACTCCAGTAAGGTGACAGGAACCGACTCAATTTTTACAACTCTTTCCAAAGCAAATACCCCCCAGCCCCAAGGTGCTATCACCATCTCATCTTCGTACACCAACATTGTATTCCTCTCCTGACTGGTCCCACATAAAAAAACCTCAGCTAATGCTAACAATGGATATGAATCTCCTTCAATTTGCTGGCAACTTGATCTGTCATCTTTCATGTCTGGCTTCTTTGGGTGGGCTACATCGGCGTGGATCTTTAAGTTTCTGGGGGGTAACACAAATACACACTCACACAACGCAGGGGAGGAAAAACATTGTTCTTTTAAAGCATGAGGCAGCAGGGGGGTTGTGTTTAAAACAGTCTCTTTTAAGTCCCCCAACATTTTCGTACCACTGACATTCTCATTTTACCTTATACCCCGCCGGGTCGCTTGACGGAGCTGAACATGACACAAGAGATATTTCTGCGAGAATGAGCACCAGCGGGGTGAGGCAGGGTTCGGAAATGATGAGCGATCCTAATTGGAATGTAACAGGACCCAGAGAGTGATATGATTTTCACAGTTAGGTCCCTGGATCCTGCTCCACCCCAGACAGGACGTTCTCAAAACGTTCTCGATTTGTAAAATTAAGCTCACTCCAAGCCACTTGTTCATACGTGCTGCTAATTATGCTACCCCGTGCTTAATGAGTGCCAACGATGACCAACTGAAAGTAAAGCCACTCATCCAGCCTGTCGTTTCAGGCATACAGAAATGTCTCTTTACTCCTGCCATTACTCGACACCTTTTATCGAGCTTGATAGTCGGAAAATTGGGGCCCGTCGTGAATCGATGCAAACAGCCTGTTATGGAAATGAATCACTCATTCAGCAAAAGCAAAAACGGTTCTGCGCATTTCATCCGTGAGACAGACGGTGTGTGCATTCATCACCGTTAATGCAATTTACTTCACGGATTTAGTAAGCACTCGCCACGATCCCACAGAACCACTTAAAAGGTAGCATACTTGAATAAAGATGTATTTCTTTTATTCAGCTCCACAAATTCTGCTTTAAAGAAATCTGCCGTAGCCAGACTCTCCTGGGTTTGCGTGAGTAAATCGGGACACATGGCGCTGCATTGGTGGATGGATGGGAGGGGATATGGAGTAAAGGGGTGGACTGAGCTCGCCCACCCATCTGTGGGGCAGGTGCAGGCCAGCAAGGCCATGGCGGGACAGCTCAGGCTCAAAGGAAACCAACAGCCCCCCCCCCCCCACCCCACAAAATCGCCGGCCAAAAGTCAGAGGTAAGCAGTGACTCACTGTCGCCCCCTATGGTACCGTGTCAAAGAGCCCGTGGCCAGCCCAGCCGACAGTTCCTGCTGTCTGAGTTCCAGTAAAGTGCTTCAGCGGTCAAGCTGACCAGGCCAGACTGCCTCTTATCTGCATGTTATTTGTCACTCCCATTTACTGAGATTTTCTCGCCGCTGTATCAGTTGCCTGACAGAGTTTAAATAGGACAGATTGATGGCTTCCCATAGCATTTTTTGGAGATTCAGTATGAGCTGAAAAACATGAGAAAAATTACATAAAGGATGATCAATGACCGCCACCAGCAGGTGTGGGGGAATCTCAGTCTCAGTTGCCTTGCAAGAGCTAAGTGAAACTTTCTGGCTTGTTAGCAAAAAGAATCAGTTCAACGGGAGTCCCACCTCACGTACTCCACAGACAGTGGACACGTGACACCCCTCAGAGATAACGACAGGCCGTCTGCCTGTTCCCAGGCCCCACCATCGATCCCTGTGTCACTGTCTGATTGTTAGCCATGGGCTAGCTGGCCTTGAGTGTTCCCACAGCTGGGACAAATCCCCAGAATCTGAGAAAAACAACACAGCTGAGAACAGGGACTGGAGGGATAACAGGTCTCTGTTGCCTACACCGGCGCTATCCTGTCCTTGTCCTCATCCCTGTCCCCTTTGGCTGGTCTGGAGCTGCAACAGGACCACCTCTCAGGAATGTTTATCCAAACCGCCCCTTTAATACTTTAACTGGTAGCTGCAGAGAACTGGAACAGGAGGACAGTGGGGTGAAACACCCACGGGAGCAGCGCTAAGGTAAACACAGAGGGGAAGCTATGGATCCATGGCATTCTGAAGTCACCCCCCCCCGCGCCCTCACCTCCTGTGACAAGGGCAGAGGAAGCATGCCTGCTGGAGTGAGAGAGGAGCGACTGCAGGGGAGGCCAGGGGAAGAGGGGCTGCGGTATCGAGTTCCTGGCGACCTCTCCTCATTTGACGGAAACAGCTTGGCCCTGACGACGCCGGTGCCACCCGTGCCCGCCTTTGTGAAGCGGTGCGTCACTGACGCCGTGCAGCTATCCTGACAGGCTGGCATGAGGTCGCTGTCGGGGGTAGAGTGGGGTGGGGGGGGGGGGTTGACCGCATTCTGCCGGGGTGTCAATTAGGCAGCAGGAACAGGGGTCACACCTGCAGGTGTCTCACGGGGTGATAAATGATGTTTCTTTAACTTCAGGAGCTGTCATTTCGAGCCCCGCTGGCTGCGTCCTTTTTGAAGTATAATAAAGTCCTTTCA
>JAODKC010000041.1:21597839-21613245 GCA_026777985.1 Mormyrops attenuatus
TCTTTACTCAGCTGGTTGGTTGAAACAAAATCCTGGTCTGGATTTTTACTTTCTGGACCTGAAATTGCCACCTCTGGTTGCTGGTTTGAATCCCACGTTTGGCAGGGGCCAAATCTCTATTGGGCCCTTGAGCAAGGCAGTTAACCCACCGAAACATGCACTAGAGGGGCTGGATGGGCGGGTCTCTCTGTGCTCAGACCCCAAGCTTCACTCTTACCTCTATATATATTGATTGTTGTGTGTCTTTAAAAGAAAACGAAAAGCAAGTATTATATGTGAGAAAGCATACTGCAGTGTGCCTGTACTTCTGCAAATGGGTCTTCATTTAATTTCAAAGGGATGTGTGTGTGCCTGTGTGTGTATTTCAGCACATTGTTTGATGTTGAGGCCTGTGGAAACGAGGCCACACCATTCAGCGGGTCAGTGGCGGTTTGGACAGCAAGTCAAGCTGAGCTGAATAACATGATTGATTATTCGGGTCCTTTAATTAGACACGGCAGCTTTGTCCGGCCTGAAAGACAGAGCGCAGGCCATCGCGGGTCCTGAGTAATGAGGTTGAAGCCGGGAGGAGGTGCAAGGGCTTCGGGACCGTTCATGGTAAGGCTGGCGGGGGTCACACAGGCGCTGGGCTTAATGGCCGAAGACTGTCCATTTTGTGCGCGGTTTTATAGAGAACGAGCCGGGACAATGAGATTCGACCAGCGACTCCGCTGGAAGGATTTTTGCATTGGGAACGAGCCATGATGCACAACTGACCCGCTCATCAGTCTGTCAGAGGCTTATTTTGCACGGTGTGTTTTCTCGCAAAGTGCTTTACGTCGATTTTGCTGTAATTTTTCCACAGAGCACTAAAATGAGAAATGGGGGGGGAGGGGTAAAATGTGAACGTGAAAAAAGTCAGATCTGTTCCCAGACCTTTCAGCGATGGTGATTCAGTGTAAAATAATATCTGTAGAAGTATGGAAGACACAGCTGTGAGTGACTGAGGTTTTATCATGATTTGTGTGTCGGTATCTGAGCCAGGGGCTGAAATATCCCTGGGATATGTGTGTCGACGTTTTGGACTCCTGGTCGTATTATGGATAGTGCCCATTTGGCGGACACTAGAACAGACTGGACTTAGGTTCTTGTTGGCCGGTTCTGGTTCCCTCCAGCTGTGTCTATTTTCTGCAGCGTGGCGTTTTGTCAGACGTAGACGAGGGGGCCTCTAAACGCAAACGGACTGCTGGCTCTGCCTCAAGGCCTCCAAGCGTGTCTTCGGGGGCAAATAGAATCGGGAATCTCTGCCTGTTTGTCCCAGTTTTCAGACTGAATGAGTCTTCCCATCGGGGAATGGGGGGGCATTGACTCAAACCCCCCCCACTTACTGAAGTCATCAATACAAAGTGGGTGTTCAGAGGTTGCATGAAATGCACATTCCCCACCTGAGAAGCGTGTTGCACTACCTTGAAGCTCGTTTTACTCCCTCCATTATGAACGCATCCTAAGTTCTCTCACTGTTTTAAATGAAACATGAAATAAAACCCTTAAGTGAATTCGAGCTCTTTTACACAGTCCAGTGGAAGCAGTACTCCGTCCCGAACCCAGAAGGCGCCGGAGAGCTCCATGCCCTATCACTGGTGTGGCTGCAGTGAATGTGCTCATTGTTCCAGGACAAGGATGTGACCTCGTGCCGGCCCTCTACAGTTTGGATGGCTGCTAAAGCAGCCGTTAGAGGTGGCAGTGGGCCACGTCCCCCTCGTCCCCCATCCCAGTTCCTGCTGCTGGGAAATTTAAAGCCGCCTCTTCACTAGAGGAGCACTTTAATAAAAAGCCCCAAGTTGGGGCATCAGAAAATTAAATGTGTTGGGAAAGATGTCACTGAAGGATCCTTCAAGCGTGAATTTTGGAGGTTATGTCCAATATTAATGTGCCCCGTAAGGTTATCAAAGATGGGGTCAGGATGAGAACCAGGTGATTCGCTTCAGTTATTGAACCCTGACAAAGGGCACTCGACTTGGAGCTCAAGATGCGAGTCATTCTAGAGTCACACCCTGAAGGTCCCTGACTCCTCCAAGGATTGCCAGCTATCACGACACCATGCGGGACCGTCTGCGTTCTTTCTGACTCTCCAAATCTGGGTCACAATTGCCTCTAATCCCAGGTTTAGTAAATTTATTGTCAGCGGCAGCCAATGGTGCACTGGTACAGTATCTCTGCTCACTGTGTATGAATTGGTGGGTTACGATGATGTGCCCATGATAGGAAGGTTGTTGGTTGAAATCCCAGGGTCAGTAGAGTGATGTCACCATTGGGCCCCTGAGCAGGGCCCCTGAGCAAGGCCCTTAAGCCCCAGTTGCTCCAGGACTGTCTGATCTTACTTTCTCAATCGTATATCGCTTTGGATAAAAGCATCAGCTGCCACAGCTGCTATGTAGGTTAACTGTTGTGAATTATGTGAGTAAAATAGTTTTAAAATAAGAATCGCAGTAGGTTTATTTTTTCTTTTCTTTGTTGGGGTGGGGTCCATTGCTTCCCTTTGGCTCATGTGCTTTCTTGTGTCATAACTAAAGTGATCATGCTGGAGGGGTTGTTTAAATATTTACTTTACAGGGAGTAGATTTGTGACCCAAACAGACATGATGGTTCCCTGAACTGGGGAGAGGGAGGGGGGCTGAACATTGGGGGTCAGCGGCAAGCCGAACCGACACGGCGTCTCGAGGCTGAGCGCGTGTGACTGTGTGACTTTGACGTGAAATGAAGGGGATCCTTTTCTAAAAAGACTTGCGTATCTTTAAAAATGTCCTTATCCAAAAGTTTTTTTAATATAAGTGAACCGTTTTCTGCAGCCCCAGGACCGCATAACCCCCCGCCCTAACCAAGTCGATCTTCTCAAATGGCCAGGTGCCAGGAGACCTGAAGAGGCCCTTCTTTGGTCCACATGGTGTTGTGTGATGGAAGCAGGCGTCGTTCATCTTGGCAGCTTCTTGGATGGACAGGGAAACCCCAAACGACCCTTCAGAGACTGAGACAGTAGTGTTGTGAAAACTAATTGTAACTACTGCACATATTTCAAATCAGGATGGAAAGATCTGGAAATTCCCATTCCTGCCCACGCCTCACCCTACAGGCAGTTGAGAGTCCCCCATTTGGATGTTCCAAGTGCCCTTTTCAACTGATGATGATCACTCAAGGTAGATCCTGGTAGCTTTCTCCAGAATGTTCTGATCCTCATGGATCCACATGGGTCTAACCGGCCGTTGTGTCTTGTAAGAACGACTCACCGGTGAACCCTTTTAATTTGTGGCAGAAGTAGCGGTTTGTGCAGCAAAATGGTCCGCAGATGGAGAAACGAGGGCTTCCCCGCTTAATTAGCATCTTGTTACCCCTGGGAGGCGTTCGTCACATGAAGACGAATGTTTAATAAGCTGCTCGCTTTCTGGCTTCTCCCTGCAACCAGTCCCAACAAGCCCTGCAGGACTTTCTGTGGATGTTAATTGCCAGCAGAGCACGGGTGTGTTCAGCTGATTGACTGGGCCATCGATCTCTCTTAGCCAAGGGTGAGAAGGCCAAGTTTGATGGGGCCAAGCTCGCCTCCTAACTAGTTTGTTAGACAGATGTGGTACAGCTAGGTAACCTTCCACAGCGCTCGTTCCCGTCCAACTGTAACCCTGGCAACCTAAAATGAGAGAGAAATCCGACTTCTTCGGACAGGGGATGGATTTAGCATGCAGAATTAGCAGCTAGGAAGCCTGCAGGCACTCTTCCTCAGGACATGGCTGTCAAATGGCATTTGCAATTTAGATTGGTCTTTGGTTGAGTTTTATATACAGAAATCGGACTTGGAGGAACGGTTCAGTGGATTTGCTAAGCTAATCAGAGAAGCTCGTATTTACCGTGGGATAGATATTGTACTAAATATTTTTATACACACAGTAGATTCTGTCAGGTCTTTTTATAAAGTAGTGGGGAGATACTGAATGGGTCCATGATGGTAAATAAAGACACTATTTACCAACGATGTTAAGAAGACATCCAGCTGTGTGACTCAACAGAGGCTGCTTTGGTACCTTCCTGAAAGGCAGAACTCCAGTCTGGGACTTGTAGTCTTTCAGTCCTTGTTGTCTGACCCGCTGGGCCTATTTATAGAAAAATCTCCCCAGGGATGTCAGATCGTGCGTCAAGTGCCTGATTTCATGCAGCGTTGTCATATTTTAACGTCTCATTTATCTGAAACATACCCCCCACCCCATTAAGACACCCCACCCACCATCTGCTCATGTGGTTTGATCCAGGATGACCTTCATTGGGTTGACGTGGCCCCTGCCACCACCCCAACCCTTCCTCCAGCATCAGCAGGTTAACAGGTCATCTGTGTGATTTAGTGTACAGTGTTGGGTCGTTTCCTTTTCCTTTGGGGCTGGGAGGAGTTGATCAGCAAGCCAATGGGGTGTCTGTTGCCCTTTTTGAGATTGCTACGTCAGGTGGGTGAGGAGCCCTGCCTGATGGGGGTGTTGTAAGGGTGGGCGGGGCCGTTTTTCATCGCCATGTGTCCCCTCCCACACTCAGCTCCTGGTCTCTGAACGGCTTCCTATTGACAGCACCACCTGAACTATTTAGTCAGGTTCTCCACTGGAGACAAAATGGGGGAATGAGTCACACAGGCAGAGCCTGGAGCCTTTCCAGGTGAACAGGGCCCTTTTCACTCCACTTCTCATGACAGATGTGTGCACGCGTCAGTATGAAAGCATATCCACGCTCCAGTCCCGCAGTGTTTTTTTAATAACTGCCTGATTTACATATAGAGTGGGCCCAGAACTGTGCTAGGCGTGTTTCTGCAGGTGTGTTTCTTTAAGGAATTTTATCTGGAAATGTTATCCGCCCCTAATCCAAGCCAAGGTGGAGACCGACCTCCAGAAAATCCATCTGGACATTGTGGTTGTGTCTGAAATCGCATACTTGTTTGCTATGTAGTAGGCGAAATATAGTATGTGATATGGGCTGTATGTTTGAATCCTCAGTACGGATGAGACAGTAGGCGAATGGCACCATACTACATTCTGTGTAATTCAATGGATGCTACGCTATCCCACAAGGCTAGTGGAGCAACAAAGAATGTCGCTTTCTTCGAAATTTTTGTCAGGATGGTGGAGGAGGATCTCTGTATGAATTCAAGTAGAAAACGACGCTCAGCTATGTAAGCTGACTCGCATATCTATTTTTTTTCTGTTGAGAGTTTTTAATACTTTTTAACTTTCGTTGAGGTCAAGTTACGTCATTAAAAAGCATCTGGGTCAGGTAACATGCAAGATGGCATCCGCCGTGTGTCCGAGTGCATACATGCTGTTCTCATGCCTATCGCACGTACTGTGGTATGTTTCTAATGAAAATCTGTACTTACTGAGTAAGTATGTGATTTCGGACATCCCATTTCTGAATGAGCAGGAAATGGCGATCGTCTCTGATTGGCTGGCCCTTGGGGTCCGACCCTACCGGGGTCTGGGAGGGAGCAAAAACGTGGACTGTCTGTGGGTCTCTGAGGATCAGATTGGGAAACACTGCTGTAGGGTATTAAAGTGATCTGACGCTTATTACTGTAGGCCTGATGTGACTGTCTCCCCATTAGTTAGAATTACCTTGAGGAAAAAGGTGGATTTGTTGTGGCACCATACCTCATGGGTATCACAGTTGCCTCACACCTCTAGGATTGAATTTCACCTTCTCTCTGTTTGTGGAAGTTGCATGTTTTCCCCATGTTGTACAGGTTCATGCAGTTAGTGATAGTGATAGCCAAACGAAGCTTCTTGAACCATTTGCTGTATTTTCTGACACCACTAGATGGTACTCTTGGTTCAAAAAGGGGCTCAAAGCATGCCCCAAAGTAATCCAAGAGCACCATCTAGTGGGGTCAGAAAATACAGCAAATGACTATTTGGCCATCACTACCTAATTTGCCAGTAGAGAAAGGCTATTCAAACCACGGTCCTCAAGGGCCGAGCACTACCGATTTCCCAGCCTTCCTTGACCTGTGAGTTGGGTGTGAAGCCTGTGGCCAATCAGAATCGGTAATTATTAAACTAACTACCTGGGAGAACTGAAAACAAGGTTTGGATTTGAATCAAGTTCCAGATTTGAAGAGGCCTGCTGCAGAGTATGGTTGTGTATGTGGCTGTGATGGAGCGGCATCCTGTCCAGGGTGTTCCCTAATCTCTCTCTCATTCAGACCAAATCCATGAAGCTCCTGCTTGCATCAAGAGCGGCTTGCGTAAAAGTCAGTCCTGATTGGCCGATCAGAACCCATCCAGATCCCAGCCGAAAATCTTCAAAGTATGAAACAAAATACTTTATAATTGAATAATGACAGTTTTAGCTGCTGTGAAGCTGACGGGTTATATTTCTTAAAGGAAGATGTTTAGTTCGATAAACCAGGAGGAAGAAACGAGTGAGTCTTCTTAAGTTTTTCATGTTTTGCTCTGAATTCCACCCTCTCACATTAAACAACGTTAAACTTTAACTTTACATTTTGCCCAAAATTGGCAGGAGATGTTTGCAAAACAGGGGTGAAGATGAGCATGATGATGAAAAGGGTGACCGTCAGGCCCGGCTCCAGCTCCCGGTAACAGGGTGGGCCAGGAAGATTTTGGGGGGGGGGGCAATTACATATATAAAAAAAACAACTGGATGTTTGAGACAGAAGTCCTATGACGGCGAAGCATTCTGTGGGGCTTCTAATTTCCAAGCATGTACACCCTAAAGTTATCTGACATCTTATCCAGTGTGTGCATGAGTGCAGATGCATATGAGTGTAGTTATGCGAGCATGTGTGTATGTTTGTATGCATGCATGGGTGTGTGTGTGTGTGTGTGTGTGTGTGTGTGTGCACCTGTGTATGTAGCTTAGGTGTCTGTGTGCATACATGTATGTGTGTGTGTGGATCATCCTCCATCATATATACTTTAAGTAGCACACAACATTTCTACTAAAACAGGATATTTCAGACAGCAAATAAAACTTCTGCACAAAACGCTGCCTAACTTGGCTACTTTATTGGCTACGTTAAAGCTATATTATACACAGAATAGCACTGAACCTTAAACACTGCATGTCATGACATGCGGGACGACTAAATACCCGACAGGGAAAGCAAAAGCAAGCATCTTTTTTAATGGAAGATTCAAGCCAGGGTCTGGACTTATACCACGTAGCAGAGAAACATCTCTCCCTACCACTGATTTCTCGCCACGGATAAGTTTTTACAACTGGCTGGCTTCGAAATTGTCTGTTCAAATAACACCGCCATCACTTCAAGACGGACCAGCAACATCATCACTGTAAGAAACATGAACTGAACTAGAGTGAGAGCCCGATCCACTAAGGTGAACAATAGTGGCTGTCACACTATCTGTGGTAGCTTTTTTCGGTACCAAAAATCTATACATTTCTACGTTTCTAGCTTGTAAATTTAGGCTAAACTCCTGTGACTAGCTAGCTAACTAGTGTGTTCAGCTAACCAATATAGTTAATAAATGTTTAGCTAAATAAAAGGTTGAAAACTGGTACGAACAATTAAGATGACAAATAAGATGGAAAATGGTTGTTGATATTATGTTCAATTTATGTACAGGCAGCAAAGTCTCTTTGTAGATACACTTACAGAAATGATTACAGTAAACTCTGTGACTGCCGAAATGTGTACGTTAGACTCCAACGTCACATAAAAATACTAAGGTTAACACTGATTGGGTGATCGACTCCGTTCGTATGAACGGTGGTTGTATGTACAAGAATATTTATATTCTTGTTACGTTTATATGCAAATCAAAAAATAAAACTAAAAATAAAATGAAAAAATATATCCTCGGGAAAAGAACACATTTTTCTATTTCCCTTCCCCCTCTTGGCTGGGTGGGCTAGCCTTATGATTGGGTGGGCCAGGCCCACCCTGGCCCCCCGTGAAGCCGGGCCCAGTGACCGTCATGAACATGCCGATTCTACCCAGTGAAACCGATGAAGGTGACACCCACAGCTAGACAGTGCTGTTGACATGTAGGGGTGGAACCTCAGGAGAACTGTCTGCTGGTGTGGCTGTCCTGCCTGGGGAGGGGAAAGCCCCCAGGTTCTGATGAGACACCCCTGACGTCATTTCGTTCGTGTTTCATCCTGCGTTTTTCCCTCTTATCGGCTGCTGATGACAGCGGCCGTAGCAAGAGCTTCTTCCCGGGAACACGGGGCCTTGCTATCAGGAATGTTAATCACAGCCCCCCTGGCTAACACCCTGCCCCCCCCCCAACCCCGGCCTCAGCTCTTTGTGTGGGAGTTATTTACAGGATGTTGCAATGTACCATTTGGGAGGAGATAGTTACAGTGGATTAATAACATTCACGCTTATATTTGCCATTTGTACAAGTACAAAGGAATTTTCCAATCTGCTGTGAGGAATATTTTTTTTGTGCTCTATGCTCCTGAGTCACACACAGGTGAGAGCGCAGTCGGTGGTTGTGGTTAGGGTTCGGGTGGGGGGGGGCTTCAATAAACAGCTACCAGAGTAATCATCATGGTGAAGGGCCTTGTTCGAGGATCCAGCACTGATATGATTACTCTGGTGGCCACAGGATTCGAACCAGCAACCTTCTAAATAAAGTATCTCTATCTATCTATCTTCTGGACAGGGTTACAGATCCTGAGCTGCTGAGCCCCTCTATGAAATGCTAAACAGGCATTGTGTTACAGGAGCAGAGGCCGGCCGGCTAAGTGGGGGCGTAATGCAGCCCGAGGTCACGTGAAAGGACACGCCTGTGCAGAGGACGGAAAACGACACTGAGCCTGATCAGAGAGGCACTAACGGCTGTAAATCGGCTTGAGAAGGTCCCGTTAGCGGCTTCTATAAAAACAGCGCTTGGCCCATTTACTCCAGGGCAGCTGGAGATAAATAAATCAGCTCTCAGAGTATGAAGTAGCATGACTCTCACGTCCACAAGACAGGGCCGTGAGAGGAAGGCAAGACGAAAGACTGTGTGCCCATTGCCAATATGTGTTATTGGCTACAGCCACAAGTTGGGTCTTTGCCTGGGTGTTTGGGATGTGATCGGAGTGGATTTCGCTCCGGTAAATGCTGTCACTGTTTGGACTAAACAGTTTTCACCCTGCCTGTTGTGGGAAAGTCCGTAGAGCCATGTGACCTTCTGGACTGATTCATCAAAATCATTTATCTTTGGGAGCAAAAGCTCTAAACAATACACAGTGGTGGTAACATGCTGGATGAACCAGTGTTGGCCAGCCAGTGCGGGGTTTCAGTATGTGTGGGGGTTTGCCTGTTCTTCTGAATGTCTTCGGGGGTTTCCAACCAGGGATGATTCTAGGATTCTATTTTTTTTTTAAAGGTGGGGAACATAATACATACAAAGTGGGCAACCTTATCATTAGCCAATGATTTGTTTCAAATCTGTGAGTGACAGCAGAGGGGCCACTCCAGGGGCCAATCAACTTTCAGCAGGGGCCAGTGCCCCTGTGGCCCTGCCCCTGTTTTGCACCCCTGTTGCCAACCATAGTTCATGGCTCTGTTGTGTCTCCAGTCTGTTCTGTCTGTGTGCGTGCATTATGTTTATATTACATTATGGGGACCGACCATTTTTCAGGTTCCCACAAAGATCTGTGAATGCTATTAAAAAACTAAAAATGCCAAAAGTCTCGTATTTTGTTTGGTTACTTACGGTTAAGGTTAGGGCTGGGTAGGGGTTAAGGTTGTCATCGGTGGGAATAGAGTTTTCCCCATAGAAATGAATGGAGAGTCCCCACAAAGATATAATTTCAAACGTCTGTGTGTGTGTGTGTGTGTGTGTGTGTGTGTGTGTGTGTGTGCGCCCTGCGATGGACTCGCATCCCATCCGGGCCGTTCCCCCACTTTGTGCTCCTTGGGATGGGCTGTGAACTCATCCTGACCCTGTGACAGATGAGTAGTTCTAGAAAATGTGTGGGCGCATGGATGGATGTACCAGATATTCCCTTTTATCATCTATCCTGTTTATGATCTCACCACTGTGAGGGGTAGCGTTTTGGGAGTGTTAAGCTGAGCTTCCATACTGTCCTCGCCGGGGGGAGGAGGATGAATAATTGACCCGGAATTGCACTGAGTGGAAGCTAAATGCTAGGTATGCCGCAGATGCTTGGGCTTAAATGGGGGGCATGGTCTTGACGTACCTCAATGATGTCATCATCAGCGAGAAACCAAAGCCCCGATGTGATCCGACCTTCAGAGAGATGTTCGCTGTGATTGATAAAGTCCTGCCAGATACCAGCCGCAGTCACCACCTCAGGGATGATGAGGCTGCTGCGTCTCGGAGAATGCTCGATCACACACGCCGAGCTTTGATGAGCTTCCCTGACATCCTGTCCCTTCCCCATTCTTCATCATCACCACCATCATCATCATCATCCCTCTGCAGATAGCTTTTTACTGGCAGACATTAAGGTCTTTTGCGGTCGGCTTCGCCTCAACAGGAATGAGGGAGGGGGGAATGCCGGTCCTATTAACAAAGGGAAACTCGATGAACGAACAGATGACAGTAATCAATCGTGGGGTGGGGGGGGGCTGCATTATGGAACCAGATTTGAGGGATAGGTGGGCCTAATTTGGGAATTGGGTTATTACGGAGCAGCTGAATCTGATAAACAGCCGCTCGTGCTTCTCAGGCGATACGCCCTGCGCTCTAGCAAGCTTTAAAAGCATCGTTATCGCCTTGTGAGTGTTACTTAATGAGTCCCAATGGTAGCTGATGCACCGTACACCCCCCCCCCGGACCCCACGCCCCATGGCCTCTCTGCCCGCTGCTTCCTTTGTGGACATGATCACTTTATGGTGAGCATCTAAATTTGAGAAGTAGCACATCCGGCCCATGCTGGTGGGCACCTCTCCCGCCAACGCTGGTGACCTCATTGCTCGTCCGTTTGCTCTTCTGTTTCCCGTTAAATCAGGGTTATCAAACTGCAGTCCTGGAGGGCTGGAGCCCTGTGTAGCTTAATTATTTCCCTGTCCCAACAGAAATGATTCAACTCAAGCGCTATATGGTAATTAGGTAAGTAGTTGAATCAGGTGTTTTTAATGAGGGTGAACCAAAAATTGTGCAGGGCTTGAGACCCGTGCATTAAACAATGTCGGTCATCCTGTGTGGTGTATGGGGATCCCAATCCGGTCCTTGGGGACCCACAAACAGTGGATATTTTTGCAGGAGGGAGCAAAAACTTGGACTGTCTGTGGATCCCTGAGGACCGGAATAGGAAACACTGCTCTAGTCAGTCTCTCAGGTGAGACTGTCACAGCATAACGTGGATCCGTTATTTGAGATTTCTTGCGGAGAGCCACTTACATAGATATGGGGGGGGCAGCAGGGGACTTTATTTGCGTGCAGGGGTGGGTACAGTTTGAGGAATTGGGAAAATGATATGGTACTGGCTTGGGGGTGCATCTGAACATGGGATTAGGAGGTGGGCGTGTCCCTTCTTCCCCCTTTCTATGATGGGCAAACAGCCAATTGGGGCACACCTGGTGAGCATCCTCTTGCAAACCAAATTTGATGCCGGTGTTGACAGAAATCATGCCCTCCTTTGGCCTTGGGGGGTGTGCCTAGAGGAGAAGGTCTGTGTGCTCGGATCATGTGACGGGGTTTTGACCTGTAATTCCACTCTGCTGCAAGTTCCTACACCGACAACAATATTGCCAGTGGAAGTTTCTTCTGGAAATCTTGCCCAGATCCCTCCCAGATAGAAGACAGCAGCGATTTTTTTTTTCTCTATGGAGTTTGAGCTCCTGTCGTTTCTTCACTAATATGTATTCGGTGTGAGTGCGTCATGGAGATTGTGGAAAAAAATGGTAGATTTCTGATGATATGATGATGAGGAAAGGAATGAGGTCTATGAGAAGAATAACAATGTAGCCTGTGTTGGTGGTGTCCTCAGATGAACACCTTCTTTTATTCCATCTTCTCAAAGCTGGATAGGTCTAAAATGTGCTTTGACTCCTCTGAGAACCTCCTGCGTCACTGGATGATGGTAATAAATCTGACTTGTGCGTGACTTGCATTGGGCAGATGGAACAGTGCTGGGCGCATACTCGAGACATCATCAACTAACCATAGCCAACCATAGCCAACTAACTCAACTTCCAGTTCGATGTCAAATATTTAACCTCTGAAAACACTCAGTAGTTATACACTGAACACACTTGCAAGGTATCCCAATGCACGCCAACCTCATGGGACAGGGAAATGACCCCACCTTCTGACCTTTTGACCTCCTCCCTGACCTGCTGGGTGGTCCCTATACATACAAAACAATCGTCCGGTGATTGATGCCCCCATACGGTCAGGGTGTGATGGCGCTACTTATCTTTTTGATGGATGATTTTTAAATTGGCGCTACAACAACTGAATCCGGAAAAAATCCGAGGAGGAAATCCAATCGGCGAAGTAATCTCGAGGCACGGGTGGCCGCCGCCCGCCAGGCAAACGCTAAGCCCAGTGGAAGCAGCCGATTGGAAACCGGGACTTCCTGTCTTGATTTGCATCCATTGCCTCTGCCAAATGGAGACAGGCTTTTGTGTCCTGGACTAAAGCAGCCCAGAAACACTGGTCACTGGGACGGGAGCCGAAGGAGGCCCCCTGAGGGCAGACTCTGAATTGCCGATTGTCCCTCTTGAGCCCCCTTACTATGCACTTGTCCAGATGAATGTGCCGTGAAAGGGGATGTGTGAAAGGATTCTCACATCTGGACGTCAACCTAAGAGCTTGGGTGATATCCACTAGAGGCTGCCGCCCCTCAAGTTATGCTGTTTCTGACAGATTGTCTTCTAGAAGAGTGCTTCTCAAACTAGTCCTCGGGCACCCCCCAGAGAGTCTACATTTTTGCTGTCTACCAATTCCTTGATAGTTGGGCGAGAGCAAAAACATCTGGGGGGTCCTGAGGGCTGGTTTGAGAAACACTCTTCTAGAAGATGCTGATCATGTGGAAGAAGCTCTTCAAGTTGCTGATTTGTTTAGTCAATACTTGATCGATTGTAATTGTGGCAATGCAGTATTGTGTCAGCATAAACAAGCTGTTTTAATATAGTTTCAGTTTAATACGTTATTATTTTTATGTATATTGATGGATCGCTTAAGTAATAGATTATCAGATTCCATGATTAGTACCAAAGAATATTACCATCTTCCTAATAACTGTAGAGCATAGGGTCTGTCCTGGGGCTACACTGGAGTGATCACTTGTGCGTTAAGGCCCTGGCTGCCTCTTTGTGTGCCAGTTTCTCCCGTTAATGACAGACCTCCTTTAATTTAGCATGAATCGCCTGCACCTCTCCTCGTGCGTGAAGAAGAGAAAGGCTCTGATAGGTGGATTTAATACACACTTGAACGGACGTACAGTTAACGCTCTGTTTGTTGAACATTAATTGCTCTAAGAGGCGAGATGGATCCTTTTGTCTCACTGGCCAACCGCACATGTACCTCGTCGCCTCCACCCCCACTTTCTTATTTTCCCCGCACGTTACGTGAAACCGCTCATCTGTTATGCACAACTTGGGTCCTTTGATTTAGCGGCTACAAAGCCATCTCTCATGTTGTTGTAGCCGTTCAGCTAGCTCTCACCCCACTGTGTCGCTGTCCCGTGTCACCATACACGGGGGGCACTGCTGTCATCCGTCATCCCGCCGTTACGCTCCACCAGCATGTCAGCCGCCAGTCCGCTGCGGGATTATAATCAAATGCCATGGGTTCCCACCAACCCCTGGGCCCCCAGTGAACCAGTGGGCTGATTCTCCAGAGTTTCCGAATGCTGTGTTTAATTAAATCGCAGCGTCGAATGGCATCTGATGGCGAACCCATGCCATCTCCCCCCTCCAAGACGCCTCTGAATTATTCAGCTGTGATTCACACAGCATGGGTGAGTGCCACCAATCATCTGTGGGGGTGTGTCATTTCAAATAAGTAATTTCAAAGCAGAATGGGAATCTTTCTCTTCCGTGGTGAATGAGCCACTGCGATGTGTTTGTGCTGAGAGTGATGCCCCATATCAGACCTAAGATGCTGGGAGGCTGGTGTTTCTCCTTCCTACATGCGCTGATGGAGATGGGCACTTAGGGATCCTGATGGTAGGAGGCATTTTGAAGTTTGGTGGTAGTTACTTTAAATGCCCTTCTTGATAACTCCATACCAAATTGACTAGGGCAGTGTTTCCCGATCCGATCCTCGGGGACCCACAGTCGGTCCATGTTTTTACTCCCTCCGAGCTCCCAGTAAACATGGACTGTCTGTGGGTCCCTGAAGACTGGACTGGGAAACTAGAGGCACGATGACAAGGGCCACACACCTCAACACACCTGTGCCTTGGCACTCCCCTCTGGAATTCTATTACAGCTTAAATTCATAAATGTTTATCAACCGTCTGCACCAGTCTAAATGCTGTTGAGTTTCATTGTATGCCTACACATTTTGAAATGACAGTTTTTCTTGAAATTATGTTTTATGACCTGTGGACCTCGGGCAGAGTGAGACTTCATCTCCTTATAATACTTTAGGTGTTGTCATTCCTGAGATTGTTGCAATGGAGATTATGAGGAGATGGACTTGGAACTTTCTTCCTCTCTCTCTTTCATCTCTTTCTTCTACTCTCCTCCTTCCAGATGGTGGCCTTGGAGAGACAGGTGTTCGACTTTCTGGGCTATCAGTGGGCTCCCATCTTGGCAAACTTCTTCCACATCATCATCGTCATCCTGGGCCTCTTCGGCACCATCCAGTACAGGCCACGCTATATCGTAGTGGTGAGTCTCCGCATGCAAAGCTTTCGAGTGTTTGGCCGCACGTGCAGTGCCAGACACATGCAGTAGGTGGCATAGTCCTTAATGACATGGACATATGATGTGATGGTTGCTGGTTCACTTCCCAGGAGGGTTTGGGTATTATACCCTGGAACAAAGTACTTAACCAGAATTCAGTAAAATATTTACAAACAAGTCTAACTAGTCAGTTTCCAAAGGTGGAAAATCCAGGTTCATAAAGTGCAAATCCAGTCCAAGATTTAGCTTCAACCAACCAGTTGAGTATAAAAAGTCACACTCAGCTGGTTGGTTAAAACAAAATCTTGGTCTGGATTTGTACTTTCTGGACTTGAACTTCTCACTTTTGTCAGTTTATTTGTACAAATGTCTCACCTAAACAGATAAATAATGAGATACCATATTCTTATATGTAAAAAGTTAAATACAGTGAACAAAATGTTTCAGCCTCAGGCTGAGCTGCTGCTTATCATACAAACACTGCAAATGTCACCCTCTAAATCAGGGGTCTCCAACTCCGGTCCTGGAGAGCTACTGTCCAGTAGGTTTTCTATCCTACTTGGCTTCTGATGAGTCACACCTATACTCAAGTAAATACCAGGAACA
>JAODKC010000041.1:21625364-21644649 GCA_026777985.1 Mormyrops attenuatus
TCACACTGCATACACCCCATATGTCTGAAATAAATCCTTCCAGCTGTCTCCTGTTCCCCTCTTTTATAAGACATCCATACAAGAATCAGTCTTCCGTTGACCATTTCATGTACTTTTTTAATAATGTGTTTCTGTTTTATTACACTATTCATGATTGATTTCTTACTCATTCTCTGGAATAATTCATATAGTACCTGGGAAAATAGAACAATAATTAGTTTTTCATAATTTAACTGTAATGCTCTGTATTTCCGACCGTGATTTCTCATTTGACGGCGGGCCTAATGGCACAGTGTCAAATCACATTTTCGCGCATATTAAACGCTCCCGAGTAACAAAGATTTTTTTTAAAAAAAAAAAAAAGCCTTCCTGGAACCTCGGCCGTATGAGATTTCGCAGATGAATCGGCGGTATTTTATAATGTGCGGTTTGAAGGCTGGAAATTTATAAAGCGTCGCTATACCCAGCACCTATCTTAGACCTTCAGACGTTGCCCGGGAACTACGCTGGAATTGACGCTGATATGTTCTATTACATTAGTTCAAATTCCCACGTTAAGTCCGGTTGATAAACAAACGAAATGCATTTGATCCAGATCCATATTCAGTTAAGGGACTATGGGGCTTAACCGATTGTGAAATATCGAGAGACAGGATCCTGTGTTTATGTCTGTTACTTACAGGAGAAGCTTCCATTTCTGTATCGATGTAAAACTATGTACAGCAAGAAGGCCGCACATTAATTTTTATTTAAAGTTTTAATAGTTAATTGTACCTATGAACGAACGTATGACATTGTGGAATGATAATTGCACAGTCCTGTTAATAGTTTGAGCGCTATTTTAATCATAATTACACACAGCCTCTTTGATAGTTTAATGGAAGCTGTTCCGGTCGAATGAGCTTGATATCTTCATGTAATCTCCCATTTTACGGCTTGATGGTCATATACTGGATTTGCTCAGAGGTGGGTACTGGGGCTCCGCGCGTCCGACGCCGCGCCCTGAGCGCTTCTCCGGGCAACGGCGGTGTCCGATCACTCCGGCGATCCCACCTGCGAGGGCAGCCGGTTCCCCCGCTTTAAACCGCCCTGTCCAATTAGCCCGGTTAAACAGTTATCCGCTTCATGCCTAATACGCTTTGCGAAAGCGAGTGTTGGGAATCAAAAGAGAGGTGGAAACGCTGACTGAAAGCCGGCGCCGCGAACAGTACGACCCCCCCGGCGGTTCCTCGAAGACGCTTCTTATAAGCTGCCAGATCCCTTTGATCCAGCACCACCGTGTACCCCCTTGAGCTGCACTGAGCCTGCAGGGGAGGAAACACCCGGCATTTTAAATCTGTATCTTGCTTAGTACAAATTATTAAAGGAACGTATTAAAAATTAAAGGCAGAGGCGTTAAACACATCGGGAAAAAGCATTCCACGGTCCGTTGCGTATTTCAAACTAATGTCCCTTCGTTCACCTGACTGCGTAAGAGCGCTTTCTGTGTTTGACAGGTTTGTGTTCAAGTCGGGGACTTGCAGTGCTTCGTTTTCATCAGAAGAGCCACATTAAACTCTCTACTGGAGCTCTAAGCATCATCTGCTGCCAAATGAAAGGGATTAATTAGTTTGGTGTCTTTCCCGGACAAAGAGACGGGGGTTAACCGGCTGATTTTGCTTTTCATGTTCACCTGAATCCATCCTTCCCTCGTTATCGTTAATGACAACTATAGGTAGTAATGAGAGATGAACTACATTTGCTGCCTCATTAGGGTCCAGTCTTCTTAAGAGCCCCTTAATCCTGAAGTCTTCACACGGTCTGACTGCTGCAGTTTGATCTGATCGCTGGGATTCTAGACTGTACGGGGTGAGCGAGACTGAGCACTTCTGTAAAAGATATTAATTGGGAATCTTCAGTGTCAGGGTATACGGGCATCACTCCAGATTTTTATTCCACACTGGATATAACAAAAATGTACTTAAGTATCTCTAGGTAAAGGAAGGAAAATCGATTGAGTATAGATGAGCTTTGAACGTGGACACTTCAGCACATTTTATAGAGGCGCCCCCTAATGACCAGTCACCGTAATTGTAATTGTGTCGGGTCGCGTTCTGAGGAAACCCCTGGACACAACCTAACTAGAGGTCTGTTTTCTAGTACATCCCCACCACAAACGCAAAGTAGATGGTCAGTCTGTCTGGTGTGATGTTTTCACGCAGAAAGCCCTACTTAAAGCATGTCTGAAATCAGGAGTGACTCACTGTGGTGGAAGGTGTCTTCGGTACCTCAGTGCATGAGCAGTAATAATGATTCATCTGCTATAGTGCATCTCGGATGAACCCTAACGATACTAAATGCACGTCTTCGAGGGCAAGTAGCAGGCAGGCAGCGGCGTGTCTTACGGCGCACGCACTCCGCTGGAGAAATCCCAGAAATAAACCCGTGTGTTTTTCGTACTGATCCCTGCTGAATCGGCGCTGTTAATGGGAATGCTGTTGATTTGACAGTATTCTTGAACGTCCACGGAGTGATTAAACACCACCGTCTGGGGGGCGGGATAGCACAGGGGAAGGAAGCATGGTCCGCGTGTTAATTTGTGACGAGCCGTATGTCTCCACTGTGTTCAGCTGAGTTTGTGGTTTGTGGCTGACTGTTTGTGGTTTCTCTTCAGAAAAACAGGTTTATACTCGCTCACTACGTGCAGGAAACGGGGAGGGGGTGTTACGTCATCCACTGCGTTAATGAGGGACCTGTCTTCGTTTCAGCTATCGACCCTCTACACACACACACAGAACAAAACAACCAGGACATTGGAAAATTGTTTTTCATTTCCGCAAATAACAGATGTACAATTACACCTATTTTCCGCTTTCTGCAACATAAACAGCATTACGCACTTAGTAAACTGAGCACTTCATCAAAAATGCACATTTTAAACAGCTGTCTCAACTCTTCACCTCCCTGTCCCAAAAACATCTCACACGGTAAACTTTTTTTTTTCTCCCCCAGCTCTTGTATGGTTATTTTGTTGGTCGTTCTGAATCATCATTTTTGTCTTAAGTTTCTCTCATTTTGGTTTTTAATTTCCCCCCCCCATTTGAAATTTGTTTTGGTTCCAGTTGATTTTATCGGTGGCTTTGACCCCTTTCCCCTCTACCATGTCAATGAGAAACCGTCTCACGTCCTGCTAAAGCCCACGTACCTGTAAGTACCCACGCGCGTGCCAGTGTCTCTGCGTGTGCGTGTGTGTGCGCGTGCGTGCGTGTTTCATGATGTTTTGGAGATTTCATTGTCTTTCACTCAAATTAAATCTAGAATTTTAGCTGGAACAGACAGACCCCTAGCTTCCTTTCCTCACCCCCAGTAGAGGGTGGAGTGGTGTCGAGCTGCCAAGGGGATTCAGCTATGAATGACAGGCGGCGGGTGTGGTTTCCCGTGGATAATATTAAGCGAAAAATAAAACTGCAAGCATTGGCCATCCGTGATTCTGCCTGCTGGAAATGAGCATCTCGTGTTCCCACAGTTGTCTAAAGAGCGAAAAGGCTGCTTCCCCCGCAATGACAAGTTCTATGGCTTTCATAATGTTAAAATAGAAGGGGGGTGGAGCGCGGAGTTTGCTAGTAAAAAAAAAATCACAATACCACGTGGCCGTGGACTTCTGCACGATGCGTATTCATGGTTTACACACCTGTCCTGTATCCCCAAAAGATTTAGTTTTAATTCAGTCTCACCGTTAATATGCTGTTTCGTGTAAATAAATCTTTTATGCAAAATTTCTTTTTATTACAATAATTAATTAGGACCATCTGTGGTTCTTTAGAACATCCTGGCTTTTTTTACACAAAAACAAAAGAGTGTGTTAAAGGTTTTCTTATCTCTTTGTATTTAAAAGCTTTAACAAAACCTTTAAAATGTAGGAAGCAAAAAACATGTTACACTGATTTTCCAATAGTGCGCAGAAATTATTTTAATTATGTGCTTTTCCAGCAGTTCATAAATGTTAGCTAAAAGAAAAAGATTGTTTTCCCTGGGGGAAATATTGAGGGACAGGGGACATGGTTTTTAATGTGCAACGGCGCGATACTTACTGATTCCTATGCATGTGCAGCGCTACCAGTCACAGAAATAATGGTTTTTCCGTTCCATTTCCAGGTCTACGTAAATAGGAGCAGTTTGACCGCTGCAGGACGGCCATAGAATCACTGGTGAGGGGTTGGCAAAGTGGATTCGAAAAGGAGGAAGAGGACTGTGTATCGGAACATCAGCGGAGAAGGCCAAAGGCCTGTTTAGACGCGTCCTATAAGTGCTTATTAATACTGCTAAAGTACCGCTTAAAATGACTCGACTTCCAAGTTCAGTCCAGCTGTCTAAAAAGGTGACGCAACCTTAGATGGTGGCAGATGCAGCGTGATTAAAAAATAGCTAAAAGTTGTGGTTCAAATCGGACGAAAAGAAAGCGAGCCGTCGTCCGAGGCACCGTTGCCGTTGTCTTTGTGTGCATCCTGTTTTGTCCGATCTGCAGATGTATATAACGGGTATTTGTCTGGCTGAGATTTGAGTCTGTTTTATGTCAGATAACTGTGTTCAGATATATTGTTTACGGTGCCTCAAATCACCGCGCGCACATACCTAGCCCAGAGGGGAAATAAGCATACAATAGACAGTAAAACAGTTCCGCAATAAAGGGCTGCTGTCAAAATAGTTACTGTCACACAAAGCAGCCGCTTCCGTGTACTGTAAGGTTTATGAAATCGCTCCCTTTTCTATCTTTTCCACTTAACAT
Organism: Mormyrops attenuatus; assembly: GCA_026777985.1. NCBI lineage: Eukaryota > Metazoa > Chordata > Actinopteri > Osteoglossiformes > Mormyridae > Mormyrops > Mormyrops attenuatus. Next base: position 21,630,130 of record JAODKC010000041.1, read on the forward strand.
CTGAGAACATCTTATTTGTGTTGCCACATTGTATTTTCATTCTTGAGAAATTCCGTGTTGACGGCAGTGTTATTTTGTCTGGGTCTTTTTCTTTGCGTTTCTTACTTTTTACAATTAAAAAAATAATTTCTCGTAAGAAGGGAAGGTCATGTTAATGGGATACCGTGTGTATGGGAGGGAGGTGTTTGGGGTGGACTTAATGCAATATTTTGTCATTTTAGGGCGTGCGTTTTTTAACAATAGCTGACGGGAGCTTCGTATATGATGTGTGCAGCTGAACTGTCAACGAAAGAAATGAGACAAATACTTAAGCACTGATTTCTGTTTAAAAGAAAATCAGTTCTAGGTGACAGCGCGTATCAATATGTGGCGTACAATCGCTGATCTCAAATCAGTGAAGCTGTATAACAGACCAAACGAGAGCTTTTTGATTCCATACGAATAGGTCAGGCACTTCATGGCATGTTATAACGAACCACAACTGCCCCCTAGTGGTGACTATCTATAAAACTGCCTTCCTATACATTTGTTTTGCCCTTTTTTTTGTAAAATAAGCATTTTCATTTCTTTGTATTTTAAAACCTTTTTCTTTAAGAGGTGCGAACTGTGATTCGAAATGCCGTTTCGCACTAAACCACTGAAGTAGCTGTATGATGTTTCTCTGTAAAGCGTCCGACTTAGCTTGTCATTAAATGTTCCATCTTGCACTGTGACACCGCCCGACAAGCCCCTTAGAGCGGTGCTGGTGTATTTGTAATTAATTTGAAAAAAGAAATCAAATTATTTTGGTAAAACCGTTATATTAATATACCACATAGATTTAAGTCTTAATTCTTAATTTTGAAAGTGAATTTGTAGAACATAGGCCTACTTAAATATTTTAAAGTGATCAAAATTATGACTCGTATATAATCACTTATTTGCAGGCTTAGAAATATAAATATGGTGTAAAATGATGGGAAAGCATTTGTCCCACACACATTTCCTTTGTAGATTGTATGTTTCTAAATATCATTTCCAAGTGCTACATTTTGATAATTAAATATATTTGAATTGATTCTGTTTAGTTATGTTTTACTAAACGTAAATTATTTGCATTCAAACTGGAGTAGGCAAATTGTCAAAAAGGTATATTTTAATGAGGCTAAGTTTATTTTTGACTGGGTATAAGAACCTTTAGGCTTATCTGCTGCTGAATTCATGTAATTACCCCACTGTTCCTTATTGTAGAATTACCTCTGAGCTTTTTCTGGGCCCTACCTTGTCTTCCAGACCATGCATTTTGTATATATCCTACATCCGTTATAACGTCTTAGACTGACGACATTCTGTGAACTTAAAGACATTCTGTACCTGCCCTTCATTGCATTGCTGACCCAAAAAATCTCTGAAAAAAACATGGTAAGTGTTTGAAAATGTAAATAGCAGTTTTCTAGAAAATAGCATTTTTAATCCTGTTTCTTCTCAGCTGTTTAATGGATGTTAGTGGGAATATAGTGTTGTGCAAATTCATGTCAATTAATGCCTGAGTGAGAAAAGTATTGTCATTAATTTACTGGCGTACGTTTAGTTTTAATCTGAAAAGGGTTCTCATGTTTGCCTCCTTGATGTACAATGACTTTCCCTTAGCAGTCAAAAAAAATCAATTAAAATGAATTGGTGCATTTATTTTAGTAATGTTTATATAAATATAATGTGGATTTCAGCAACAAAATAATGTCCTTATTATCAGGTGGGTTATTTCAGTTTCTGTTATGCTTGGAGGGGGAGTGAAGGACTGGAATTCTCTGGTGTCCTGGAAACACTGTCAAACTCAACATGTGACAGTTCAATCCACATCAGAAGCCCAGGCATCCGGTTAGTGGAACAATCCCTTCAAATTCATCCCCTATTTTCTAGCCATGAGTTCATTCTTCGTCAGAAATGTCCCAACCCCTGGTTAAGAAGAAAAGTCATATTTCAGTCCTTCCAAGATTTACTTTCCACCTGATGTGTACTGTGTCCTACCAAGTAGAGCGAGGCGATTCCTGATAGTGAGAAAATGGGTCTCGCTATCATAATGGACTGCCTATTTCCATATCCCTTATTAATGTCGGGGGTGAGCTGAAACTGACCAGCTGCAAAATGACATTTACTAATGAATTCAGGCAAGAATTCCTAGAAAGTTCTCTAATGCAGCGAAGCACCCACTAACATTTAAGGTCATCTCTGCCATAATGAGCATGTAACCACTCTTAACAATGCATGTAGGATAAATACAAAGGTAGTACTAGAGAGAAAGTTACAAAGAAGGTTAAAGAGGTAGTTCTCATGGGACTTTTGCTTACTCAAATGTTCTGAGGGCAGAAGGATAACCAAGTTCAGAGATAACCACTCAAAAAGTAGAGGTTTGTCCTACCAATCAGAAGTCTTGTTCCCACCTTCTCTACAATCTGACTGGTTATCTCTTTGAACCAATCATTTTTCCCTCTGCCCTCAGAACATTTTTTTGTGCAAGTAAAACTTCCACGAGCGTTAATAAATGACTAACCTGGTGATGACCCTGGTACTGGCTTCCTGAGAAGTGCCCACATGTGGCATTAGGGTCAGGGTTCAGAAAATTACTTGGGGTGGGGGGTGTCATACCTGGAAAGGCCTGTCAGGACATAAATGCGCGGACGCTGCCCCGGATGATGGCACGGCAGATGGGGCAGTTTCGCAGACTGGCTGCGCAGTCAGTGCAGACCACAAGGTGTCCACAGGGTATGAAGACCATAGACACCAGCTTGTCCATGCAGACCTTGCAGGTGCGCTCCTCCTGCAGCTGCCTCAGCTGCTCCTCGGCGCTCAGCCCCCCTGCTGCTGGTTACATGCAGCCACAAGGGGGCAATTTGTGAGAAATTTAAAGTTGCACCTCTGACCTGATACACATATCTCAACAGCACTCCTCCTTCCGTGTAGTGATGTCATCAAGATTGTTTAATTTTATAAAAAAAAAAAATTTTAAGATTCCAGTTTTCTATTCTATAAAAATGTTAATCAATATAATGGATGCCTGCAGGAAAAACTGACTCCCTCTCCTAAGCCACAAATATTTGCAGTTGCACTACTCATAGATGTTTTTAAAGTATCACTAGTAAACGCCAAAACTTCATTCTTTGATCTCACACTGACACTCTCATTCTCGGCCTAACCATGGCACACAAGTTATTAAAATGTATCTGCGTGTGACAGAAGGTTCAAGGTCTCAAACCTTTATCGCTGGCCTGGGTTCGAATCCTCTCCCGTCCAGCGCTATGTCCTTGATTCACTCCAGGGTCTGGAAACCAAGACAAATACATGCATTTTCCAGATATAAACAAGGAATAGCATCAGAATACAGTGATAGAGCAAAGCACTGACCTCTAATAAAGCAGTTTTGGCCTAAACTAAGACAGATTCTGTACTGTTTATCCTACTTGGTCCACATGTACATGCTCGGTGCACTTAGCACAAGTATTCAAGGGTGTCCCGATCCTCAGATAAGCCAAGTGCAGCACACTTGACTTGTACTTTATCCACACTTTGGCAATTACTGCATGGAAACAGTCTAAGTATGTAGACCACAATGTACCGCATCAGTAACGACTAATGTTTACACCGAACATGAGGAAGTCTGCCAGCTTAACAGAACCGAATGAGTCTCTGAAAACATTTCAGTGTAAGTACGCAAAGCTGTATAATGAATGTTTACATAGCCTAGGCTATAGTGAAGGACAACCCCACACGGGCCATACAAATGACAACATGGCTCTAGCATCTCTCTTATTTACCTCTTCAGATATCAAGTGTGTCCCATTGGGTTCAAGAAATCCCTGCACACTTGGGTTCTTCACATACACTTGCAAACGTTGCGTCAAACATCAAAATAAGTCACCACAGGGGGGTAGTATCTCAGCATGTTTGGCCTTACGTGTGCTGAACGGGACTCAGCCAGAGAATTATGGTAATTGTGTTTCGGGCTAATGAGGCTTAGTACAAAGCAGGGATGAAACGAAATATTACATGATTTTTACCACAACAGGAAGTGAGTGGCAGGATGTTTTATGAAGCAGCCAATAAGGTCAACGGTCACCGAGCTGCATGTGACTAATTTCAGCACAGGAAGTGATGATCAGGTCCAATTTCTCCAAAACTACATACTGCAATGCTCATGCAAATCTGCGATGCTGGCGGACAGGACGTACCTCTGGCCTGCTGGGATCTCCTCCTGTCCTCCTCTTCTGCCTGCAGCACATCTGCCACCAGGTCGGACACAGAGGTGTAGCAGGTACCTGTCAGCAGATACTTGGTTTGAACCAGACTTCCCACCAGATTGGCATCGAACCCCATCTGTAGCACTGTTTGGATGACTGGGGTCATCAAGGCTGAAGAGGAGCCCTGATAGGTCAGTGTATCTGCCAATCAGAGGACACAACATACAAAGTCTGAAACTAGACTTTAACAATATGGACTATTAAAACCTGGATGAACAGGCAGCCAACAATTAGAATACTGCAGAATATCATTAACAATACTTGAAAGCAATAAAAATGCTCAGCTATAAATATCAAAATATCAAATGACTGATTAACATCAAATGACACATTAATGCAACTTTGACACAAATTCTGAGTCACGCTGCGGCTTTCAGAATTAAAAACCACCTTTGTGAGCCGCTTCAAAGACTACAAATGGCTACATTCTGTTCATTTTGTGAACGATACCTTTTGCTCATTTTATTGTCAATTACATGTAAGCAAGTAAAATGTTTATGCCTATAAGAGCGGTGCTGTTTCATGATTCCTAAAAATATCTAATGACTAATCAAGTAGTGCAAAGACTGAGCAGGACACTGAGATGTGCTTTTCACAGGGGCTGTGTGACTGTGATCAGAAGGTTGCTGGTTCAAATTCCGTCATCAGCAAAATGGTTTCACCAATGGGCCTTGCAGCAAGGGCCCAAACCCCATTTACTCCAGGGACTGTCTGACCCTGCTTTCTCAATTATATGTCACTTTGGATAAATGTGTCTGTTAAGTAAGTAAAAGCTCAGTCCAGATACGACCCAGTGTCATAAAATGGTTAGTCTTTGAAGAAAAAGAGGAACAAGCTTTGAACCAGCCAGGCTTACTTTTCCCCCCTAGCAGGCCTGCCAACAGGCCTGTCCGAGATGAATTTCGGTGCCTGAAAGGCGAACAAATTGAACAAAATGGGAGCGTAGAGCCCTGGGGCATGATTACGTCATCCTCACACGACGTGCGTGCAAATTACACCTCCACTAGCAAGCGGCCCTAACAGAGTATAGCAGCACTGGAGGATTTTAACCGCACTGTAAGAACCGCGGCGGCCACCGTTTCCCTGCAGCATGATTAAAGGACTGCTTTAAATCATCCGCCTTCTTACTAAGGCAGCCATGTTTGTATTTAGTGTGCAGTTTTTGGATATGAATTAATCAATTAAACTGATTTACTATCTGAAATACTGCCAGTGATGGGGTATAATTAATAAATACAATTATTATTATTAAGCAGTAGTGTACTATAGTTGTTATCCTTGTTGTTCTAGCTACCTATAAATGAGTGCTCACCATGTCCAGAATTGGGGTCTCTTGCGGTAGATATCGGAGATGCACTCTAGAGAGATAAAAAATAAAACAGCCTTATTAAAGAGCATTTTACTCTGTGACCAGATTCACAAATTATCAGTAGAGTTATAAGAGGATGTGCTTCTTACCAGAGTTTCACTTATACTGAAGTACGAGTCTTGGACGCTGCTGACGTATTCGCGTCCTCTCGCCTGAAGCAGAAACTCGCATCTAAAGGGGGGTTATGCCACAGAAACAACATTGAAAATCCCCCTGGAAAAATCCACGTGACTGCTAGAGCTATTACTAAACAGTACTCTACCACAGATTTAGCCTGCATAATCTGAGAATGTCCCTTTCGTTTTCAGTTATTTGTTGACCTGTTATGAGACGCTACGATTCCTGTGCATTTATTGAACCTGAGACCTTCGTCAGTTGCATAAGAAATGATAACGAGAGAGAACATAAGAAATTTAAAAACGAGAGGAGGCCATTCGGAGAGCAAACGCCTCAGCTGCACTGATCCAGAGCAGCAGCGTCAGCCTCACTGTGACACGCGCTGCCTGTATCTGTTACCGTGGAAACCACTTGGCGTGCTCCTGCCACGGATCGTCCCCAGGCTCCCAGTTCCTCAGGCCCCCATCACAGTAGAAGCACTTCACATTGTCACCGTGTCCTGTGAGGGATACAGTTCCCTGATGGTTTTCAGCACGCGCATCTTTCACTCACAACATGAGTCACTAACACCTACAAGAGGCAACCAGCAAATTATTTTGCCGATGTACTCAAAGGTCCAAGCTTAAATACACTTCTCCGTTTAATTACACGGGGGTCATATTCCTGTATGTAAACATAAGCAATGAGTTTTTAGAAAAAAATATTTTTCTTTTTTGCAATCTATTCCTTGCGTGTACGTATTTCCGACTGCTTTTCCGACAATCAGCGCCACGGTGTAATCCAAATCATAAAGTTTACCACGATTAACGTTTCTTTTTTTTCCCCATTAGTGAGGCTATTAAGAGGTGACTGACCGGTCATAATGTGGATTTTACTAGGCTATATCTCAATACAGATACACTGGGCAACCGGGACAAAAATGGTCACTTCTCTCTGTGAGAGAATAAAAAAACGTCAAAGCGTGGGTATGGCGGGCATTTTCCATCCAAAACCCCATGACTCCGCTCGGTTATTATCCATACTCTAGTGCGACGCCATAATATTGCTGTATTATTACTATACAAACATGACATACTGTCTCACTGTTATGTTATCTACTAAATCACATCATTTGGCACATGTATTACTGTAAAACCCCAAATCCGTAAACTTTCAGTGCTCAAAAGGTGAAAAATGACTCAAGTAGCATCTGGACAGTAGTAGCAGTTGAACAGGGTTGCCAACTTTGGTCAGGTGGCTGGCGTGAGATTTTCAATTCGAGTCAAGTCTGCACACGCATTTACATGTAGGCCCATGTAAGTGTTTTATTACCTTGAAAATAGTCTGTAGGATTTGCAAACTACACAAACGCTTCTGATGCAGCCAATTTTAGGTTTATAATGGAATAATATAGATTTACCGTAGGATTTCTTGCGTGAGCGTGGGGGTCAGGGTGCGTGAGAGCTGGCAACCCTGGTTGAAGGTGTGTAAGCGTACCGGAATAGAAGAAACCAGCTCTTGCAAGAACATCCGGTTGGATCGAGGAACCGGTGGGCCAGTTCTGAAAAGTAGTAACCCGCGACTCCTCTGCTTCCATGTCTGGGTACGCTGCCTGTCCGAGGACAGCCTGGTCATCCACGGTCATCCTCTGCAGCTGGCTGACCAGCTGACCGTCCACGTCGTCAGCAGAACCCCGTTCAGCAAAGTCCTGAATGTCTCCCACGTTTCTGCCCAGCGCAAAGTCGCATGTCGGGAAATGCTTCTTATGTTCACCCAGGGGGGTGTCACCCTGAACCCAGTGTCTCAACACTCCACCACAACAGAAACATCGCACCTTATCCCCGGGCCCAATAAAGTAAAACCCAGCTTTGGCAAGCTCGACTGCGGTAACCGGGGGATCTCTCGGCCAGTCACGGAAAGTCCCGAGCCTCCCTTCCTCGCTCCTCATCCTCGGCTCAACCAGAGTTACCATCGCAGAACTCCCATCTGCCGACATGCTAGGGATCGCGGTCATTATGGATCAAGTAGCCGAACAGACCGGCTGCATGGCATAATGGTATAATGCCGAGGGCGGGGCAGGCAGGTTCACATGAGAAATTAAATGAAATGACTTTCCCGAAACCTCGACTGTTTGAATTAGCACAAGCTTTGAAACACTCATACAATACTAGTTTGAATAGCATTTTCCAACCATTCGTTGAAAGAATCCAACGGGTTTCGACGAAAAGGCCTACGCTGTTTTAGATAAAAACAATCGTCGTGGAAACTCATTTCAGAATCATGGAGAAACAACAAACTAAACCGAACATTATTTAGGCTGTATTATTTAGGCTATGGAACGCTTGATATTAAAAAAAATAACATTTACATTCTATTTAGGCAAAATTAATAATTTCACTTTAGTTTTTTTTTTTAATCTTTCACAAATATTTTGCTGGGTTGGTGTGTTTTAGGTTTTGCGAAATACTTGCCCAGCTCATTTGAAACTGGGTTTTCCGTTTACGTCCCTGTAGGTGCCATTATGTGAATCACTGAAATAGAAATGCAATGTTTTATATGGAATGGATATTATCAACCAGAAACGACGCACTGTATGGAAAATAGAAGACATTTGCAAATTAAGAAAAATGAAACAAAAAATGAGGAGGATAGCACATTGGGTAGATATATTGGCTAAAGAGTCTAGAAAATAAAAACGACCATATTCCGCTCGTAAAGTTTCCCTTTCATCCTCATTTAAATCGAAGAACAATCTAGGGTGTTTGTGCAGCGACACCAAGCGGACGTGGAAATGCAACGCTGCCTTGGGATTTTAAAAATAGGAATCGCCTTGCTGACTTAGCAATAGGATAACATACGTAAATAAAATGCGTACTATCGATGGTATACTCCGTTTACGAAGCTCATAAAGCTTGACTTCTGTGGTAATACAACTACCAGCTCTATATTCCTCAGGGGTTCCTGAAGAAAAAAACACACTGGGACTGATTCATGCCTTGGGACAACTTCGTGTTCTGAGCATGTCGGCGTCAACTAAATGCTAACAGGGTTTAATTAAACCACAGTATTTTTGCCCTGTGTGCTTATTAGCGTGATTTTTTGCAAGACAGATACTTACGAGCCTCAAACACATTATAAAGTTGTATCGTTAATACTTGCACCGTTGGCTATTAGGCAGTTAACTAGACATGTAACGCAACCTTTCGATTGGTACATTTGCACGGGGAAAATGGAAGGGTTTAAACCTTTGATCCGAATTTCCGGTCCTATCTGTCATTCTTCTCCAGGCTGCCCCCCCCCCGGCAGTCCGGCGGTGGTGACGTCACTCCCTCGCTCTTTTGCTCCGCCAGACCCCGGATCAAGCTGCTTTTGGTGGTGGGGGGCGAGTGGATCGGGTTGTACGATAACCGGGCGGGTTAAATTAGAAAAGAAACAAGAAATAACAGCCCAGTATGGTTGTGAAAATCACTAAGACAAACAATGTGCAACGTTAAAAGTAAAAACTGTGGATTGGATACAAAGACCCCCCTGCCAGGCAGATTCCTCCGGGACAGATTATTATAAATGCTCACAAAAATAATAAACACATTTTAAAACAGAGTGGATCGGCGATCGGATTTAGCAGTGGTGCTTGTAGTGGTGATACAGCTACGCGTTTTGTGTGTGTGTGTATGTATGTATGTGTGTGTGTGTGTGTGTGTGGGGGGGGGGGTTACAAAAAAAAAAACCGCACTGAGCAGGGACCTAAAACACGGGGGGCTTCGGGAAGACGGGACTGAATCCGGGGGCTTGCTTGATGAATTATGTCCGCCGCAAGCATAGACCCTCAGGTAGGCAGCAACGCCGGGTGCACGGTCATAGCCGGCGAGCCGCTTTTTAATTTCGGCATTTAAAGCTTATTTTAAAGTGAGGCCTCTGTATGTTTATTTTGCGGGGAGGACGGAGTGACATCGGAGCCCGGTGCGTCCCTGCGCAGCCCGGGGGACGGCAGGCGTGCGCCGCAGAGCCAGCGCTCCGGAGAACCGGCGCATCCGCGTCTTTTTCTGCGACATTGTAGCGCCTTCGTTAGTTTGCTGATCTTACGGTCCCGCTCCCACCATTTATATTCTGCACCTTAGTGGGAATATTGGGAATTTGCATAACTGTAACCTAAAGACTAGGGAGTTATCTGTCACCTATATTTTTAAAAAATCTAATTTTTGATATCTGAAGTAACTTTAAGTAGCTGGGCGCGTTAGTTAGTTAGCCCGGTAATGTCGGTGTTTGTTTTTTCCAGGTCGGGGAAGAAGTGAGTGTATAACGTGATGCACACCCCGAGCGCTCCGCTTGTTTACGTGTGTTAATGTGTGTGTGTTTTTTTTTTGTACCGTGTTTTGCATGGCGTCCTTCTTAAAACGACAATGCAGAGACCAAAGGGACAAGCCTCCAAAGGTAAGCGAGGCGACGGGCGCCTTTTTTTCTCCTCGTCCGTGTGTCGTTTCTCTATTTGCGGACCGGCTTAGGAGTCGCTTTGGGGCCGGGCCGGTTTGGGTTAACTTGGGGCACCTCCTGACGGGGCCGCACCGGTTGTGCTAGATACGTATGTTTTTGCTAAAAAATAAAAAGAAAATTCATACATATGTGTAAATTGATGTGTGTAAAAGTATATACGTATAAAAATCTTTATGTATAATAATGTATTTGTGTGTGTGTATATAATAGGTGTGCGTCCGTGCGTGAGTATGACATACATCCATAGCTAGCGTGTAACTCATAATGTAACCCGATTAGTGATCGATCACATGCAACCCACCACAATTCATGTTTAAACCATAGAGTTAATGTGTGGGATGAATTATGATAACTTACAAGGAATTGTATAAGACTACACTGTTGACCAAGATAAGCTTGTTTCTCTCCGATACTAATTCAAGCCCATAATCTTGAATTCGATCAGTATTTGAATACTTTCAGAGAGGGAATCGGGAATCGGATGTTATTGGTTAGTTTAGTGACGTGAGCTTTCATTATGCTGTCAGACATATCCCAAATTAGGTCTCCTTGCAGGTAATTTAGGAGCAGTTAGTTACTGATGGGTAAGTTAAAAGGTCTGATAACGTAATCCTCTGGTGTTCATGTGTTTTGTCCTTCATCTGGTGTTTAGCATGTTTCGGTTTGGTTAATCTGGCTGTGAATTGGGAAGTGAGTCACGCAGTTTCTCTTTTTCAGTGCAAAATGGCTCAGTCCATCAGAAGGAAGCCTCACACGACGATTTTGAACCGTATCTTACCGGCCAATCTAATCAGGTGAGTGTCAGGGTCTCTGCTTGTTAGACATAGCTCCTAACGTATTGTCAAAGCTCTCCGTATGCCAGTGTTTAGTTCTGCAGTTTTAGAAACCGTTCAGGTGTGTCTGAGAGGTTGGCGGCCGTGCTGAAAGTGGTTGCAGTTGGCTACACCAAACACAGACGGTGTCCTTAAATCTCCTTCACACACAGATAGAAGCTCTTTCCAGCGGTGATACTGGCAGCAGCCTCCAATTTAGTGATTTGTCGCTAAGGTTGAGGGGATAGTTCATGTATTTCAAAAGGTGCTAAAAGCTCTTGAGTCTGCTTCTTGTAGAGCTTCATCTCGAACCTCGGGCCGGAAGGGCAGGGGTGGATTCACAATGTGCAACTGGCATCCTGGAACTGGTTGACTGGTGCATGTCCCAGAAAATGAACCTTCAAACATGTCCTGGGTACAATTTTCTGATAGCTTTGATGCTGTGGCTTGTGTGTGGCTAGTAAACCTTTAGGTATAATATAATAACTGTTCTTAAGGATAATTCTGTTTAGTGTTGGTTTGTTTTCATATGTCATTACAGGGTCTTGTAATCCGTTTGATTTTGTCTGTTTTTTAAAATTCCTCAGCACCAGCTTTTACTTTCTTAAAATCAGTTGTCACGTTGTGTTAATTGTGCTTTTGCCTGGTGGAGAGACTTAATTTTTCAATTTTCCACCTTTTTCAGATAGTATTTCTTGTGATTCTGTGAAGCCCTGAAGCATTGGGAGACAGTAGTGATTGCTCACGGTCACTGTTGTCTAGCTTTTTAAATATACCTCAGTGTGTTCCCACTGAGGGAAGGTGGGATTTTCAGCATGATGGTCGACACGGATTAGCCTGCAGCGGTTGTGGAAGGGAACCGTGTTCTGTGAAAGTTTTTGTGAAATAATAGAATATTTAATATCAGCTATCCTTAAAGGTCATTATATTGGATGGTCATTTGTTCCATGCAGAGTGACTTGCTAGATAGACCAGTGAAGGACCATCCACAAAGGGTGAGAGATCATGTCTACATCTTGATGCTGCATAGAGTCAGAGTTGGGGGGGGTTTCCACTGCTTACTATGAGGATCAGCTTTGGGGCGGTGTTACTCCTGTCTGGTAGGGTGCAGAAGCACCTGGGAGGTGTAGCAGGAAAAGCTGTTGTAGTCAGATTGTTTGTGAAGATGGTGTCTTGTTCTGCCCTCACAGCTGTTTTATGGAATTTTAAGCTTGAGCAGTGTCTGGGACCCTCAGAGACAACTATGTAGATACCACTCTTCCTTCCATCCATCCACATCCAGTACAGAACTTATCCCATGATGCACAAGGCAGGAAACACCCTTGCTGTGATGTCAGTGTTTGAGTTAGTTGTAGTAATTTTTTAAATGTTGATTGATTTTGTGTGTGTGTGTGTGTTGGGCCTCATTCCTTCACTTTCACCCACTTCCTGCATCTCGTGACCCTCGGTTTTGTTCATTGCTTTATGTCCTGTGTGAAGGTCATGGCCCCCGGTAGTGCGTCTAGGTTTCTGATTAAATCCAGGTGCGTGAAATGCTGGTTTGCCCAAAGCTGCCTTCAGTCTTGTTCCACGTCCCCTTTGTCTGGCCTGTTTCAAACACTTCTGTGTACTATTTTTAGCTGTTTTTGTTTTGTATCGTTTTTTTTTTTTTTAGCAGACAAAAGTCTGAACCCCTCCCCTTTTCCCGTCGTGAAATTTCCTGCGAATGGGGATTTCTTGCCAAAGTCTCAGACATCGCCCGAGTGAGACGGTGTACAGTTACTCTGTTGATAATGCTCACAGTTACTACAGGAGCTCTTCTCTGGAGCAAAGTGGGGCACTCGCTGTGCTCTTGTAATATGGACGTCCGTTTGATGTTCAGCGACGGAGTCCTCACTAAGAGGCTTCTGCGGAACCAAGTGCCCCTCTCTCACCGTGCTGCCGTGACGTCAAAACGAGCATCGGAGGCGACATTGGCTGCTCAAGGCAAACGTTTGGCTATAGCAGTTCTTTATATAAAGTGCGGCAAAGGTATTTGCCGCAAGTGTGGTTTTTGACCGTTTGCATATTTTACACGATGAGCTTCATCCAGAGCAGAATATTAGATGAACGTGAAAAATGGGTAAAACTCAATCGAAACCAGAATTTTGTACCTAGGTTCAGCCATCCATTTTTGATATCCGCTTGTCCTATGCAGCATCTCAAGGTTCCAGAGCCCATATCAGAAGCTATGGAAGCAAAGCAGGAATATAACCCAGGATGGGGCACCAACCCATCGTAGGGCAGACTCACGCCTTTCATGCATGCATGCACACATACCTATGGACAATTTGGCAACTCCGGTTAACCTTAGTATGTTTTTGGACTGGGGGGGACTGAAATACCTAGCGTAAACCCCATGATGTCATAGGGAGAACATTCAAGCCCCACACACATGGAGTAATAGGGGAGACTCGAACCCTCATCCCACCATGAGGTCCTCTTGGCTTCAGTAAAGTATGTCTCTCCGACTACCCATCTGTCTGTCATTGATAAGCTATGGGCCAGTCTCTCAGAACTCAGCACCCCCTCTGACCTCATGCCCATGCAGACCTCCCTCAGCTCCGTGACATTTCTCACTTTTTGTGCGCCGCCTCTCCTTTCACAGCATCTCCCTGGGCTTTAGGCCCAAACTTTGACTCGATCTGCCCAAACCTTCCATGTTCTCGTCATTCCCCCATCATCGCACGTTTCACATCGCCGACTTGCCACGTGATCCGGTTCTGCCCCGTCCAGCTGCCCTGCGCCCTCAGCCTCCGGGGTGGGGGGGCACACGGTTACGAAGTTCTTACTGTGCAAAGTGCTGTTTGGTCTTCGGTCATAACTAGGCCCAGAATTAACATCTCTCATGCATCTGGACGCTGCTTGCAGAGATCTAGGCAGGTGGTTTCTCACTGATCATCTTCCTGATCAGCAGCTTTAGCCTCGTCCTGCTGCTCTGTACTCCGCCCGAGCCTTCAGTTTGGCTTCGTGATGCTTTACAGAGTAATACACATCATTTGACTTGCCTTTCGGAATTATGGGTCCGATACCCACCCTGCTTTATTTATGTGGCTCTTAAGAGGGGAATCTGAATCGTAGTTGGCAGAGTAATCATTTGATTGCAGGGCCCCTGATTCCAGCTGCTCTGGCGACGCTGCTTGACTGTGCTCTCTGACCCAAAGTTTGCTCATGCCTGTATATGTATGTCTGTGGCCCACCACCCCATTCCCCAAAGATGAATAATGAGCTGCTTTTCTGTTGTGTTGCCAGGATATTACGGATAAGTACTTCTTCACGGCTGATGGGGTGTGTCTCAGGTTAACTCCAGGGATGTCGCTTTGTTCTTGCCCAGACTCTCTGTGTCTGAAGTTAGCATGCAATTTGTAACAGTATATATGTGCCCTGTGAAGGCCTGGCCTCCTGTGAAGGCCTGGCCTCCTGTGAAGGCCTGGCCTCCTGTGAAGGCCTGGCCTCCTGT
>JAODKC010000041.1:21644749-21659019 GCA_026777985.1 Mormyrops attenuatus
CCTGTGAAGGCCTGGCCTCCTGTGAAGGCCTGGCCTCCTGTGAAGGCCTGGCCTCCTGTGAAGGCCTGGCCTCCTGTCTCGGGTGTCCATGCCTTATGGCCCGTGCTGCCTTACACAAACTCCAGGTTTGCTCTCACACTCTGTCTGATAACCTGGTGAGGATTAGTAGGTAATATTTGTAATAATGTTTTTATGTTTGTATGTTGTGCTGCTAAACTGTCTAGCACAGGCCCATTCAAATCACGGTCCTCATGGTCAGAGTCCTGCTGATTTTCCAGCCTTCCTTTACCTGTGAACCAGGTTTGAAGCCTGTGGCCAATCAGAATCAGTAATTATTAAACTAACTGCCTGGGGGAACTGAAAACAAGGCCTGGATTTGGAATCGAGGGCCAGATTTGAAGAGCCCTGGTGTAGACTAATCTGGTAAGACTGTTTTTCAACCTGGGAGATGGAAATATTTCCAAATGGAAATAGCCCTGAGCTAGGCACCCCTGAATAAGAATGTGTTTGTTACATTTAATTTATTTAGAAGATTGCTTCATGCAAAGTGGCACCTGTTTGAGAGAGCAGAGTCAGCCGGTCTCTGGTGTGTTTGGGGGTTAAGAGCCTTTCTAAGGAACCCAATGGTTGAAGTCACTCCACCAACTCTGGGATTTGAACCAGTGACCTTCTGATCACAGGCAACGGCACCCTAACCTGCTGAGCCACACACCTCCCCCCACCTGAGTCGGATGATAATTTGTCAATTTGCTAAATGTCCCCTCAGAACCCCCCCCGTGAGCCTTCAGTTGTCCCTGTCAAGTGAACAAGGAGAATTCGGGGATCCGTTAATGTTCTTCACTGAGGAAATTATCCACTGCAGTGTGCATTTCATAGAACCCATCATTTCAGTATTAATCTCATTGTATGCATATGAAGGACCAGATTGTATAGATGACTAGGAATGTGGAACTTAAGCTGCCCACAAAGTGTGCACAGTTTGAGCTACTAGTTTGAAGAGTAACTAGATGTTTCTTTGCAGAGCTGGCAGCTGTTTAATGGAAACTGACCACAGAATGTATGTCTGCCTGTACCTCAGCCCCAAAGCACATTTTCATTTGTATGGACTGAATTTAGCTGATGTCTGAAATATGAGTAATATTCATCCGTCCGGGGACCGTTTCGATGAGTGTGCAGGTCCCGCCGAGAGATCCTGACATCTTCTCCACTTTCAGGAGCATCACTGGACCTGCAGGGAGGGTATATATATTTTTTAGAACGTCCTTGTGAAGAGGCTGGCTGAGGGCTTCCTCTAATACCCTGTATCTCCAAAAATAAATCTGAGGAATTTATCAAATGTTCCTGGACTTATATGATAGAAAAAAATAAGTTGGCAAAATATATACTCGGGCTAATCTAATGGCTAAAATGCTTCAAAGAGCAGCAGTTTCTGACCTTTACTCAAGTACTTTACAGGTTTTGCCCCCATCTGCTGAACTGCATCCGCACCGATTTGGCATCTGGACGTAATTAGCTGACTATCTTAGCTTGTTCGTACCAATTGATGTATTGCAGCTAATGTCCCTTAGTCTTTTTTTGGAGCCCTCTCCTCTTCCTTATTTCTTATCTTTTTGTACTTTTTCCTGGTGGGTGCCATTCTGCTCCATGGCTTGATAGTTAACATGTGAGCATCTCCTGGTCTCCAACCTCTGTGCCATCAGCCATGCCCCCCCCCCCCCCAAGCCTTTCAAATTTCAAAGTGAGTAAGGAGTGATTGATCTGCAGCTAGATGTTTCTGCTGGATAGACGGGGGAATCGGTGTTTACAGACAGATGTTCTGCAGTCTGGACCTTTGCATGTTTTGGCAGAAGTTTACAAAATGACACGGCATATTGATAATAATCGGCGCACAGGTCGTGCCGGGGATGCGGGGTACTTCACTTAGGTATCACTGAAAAATTACTAGTGCTTGCTAATTAAATCAGCACTGAGTGATAATATCCTCCTTACCCATCCGCACTCACTGCTTCCAGCTCAGTGAATTTTTACAGACTCTAAGCTAACAGGCTTTTCGCGCTTCCCCCCCTTTGCTGTGTTTAAATGGGCAGTTTTTCCAGCAAAAGCATTTCACCGCCGGTACGTAATTACATGATGCGGCCATTTGCATGCAGTATAGTGGTGTCTGAATGACTACTCTGTGATTGGCTGGCAATTGTCTAGCTTAATCCCCTGGATATGGTGATTTGTGCAGGGCTAAAATTAAAAAACTAATATCCGTGCTGTAAAATGTGTATGTGTCTGTGGCGGGGTAAATGGTTTCCTATAACGTTTTATGTGGAATAATGTTTTAGCTTTAACTTGTTAGCTGAGTGGCACGTTGGCACAGTGGGTAGCACTGGGGCCTCATACTTCCAGAGTTGTGAGATTTTCTGCCAGGCCTAGTATGAGTGTTTGGATGATTGCCCCCTATTCCTGCAGGCTTCTTCCATTAGAAAACATTAATTGGCATTTCTTAGCGTATACATGTTGTGCCCTTCCAGGGATGAGCTCCAGGTTACTGTGACTCTGTAGTAGAGAAGTGGTTGTGAAAGTTGTTTGGACGCTAGCTTAGAGAGAAAGCAGGGTAGGACAACTCCCATGGTTAAGAGCCTTGCTCATTGGCCCTATGGTAAAATCGCTCTGCTGACTTCGGGATTCGAACCAACACCCTTCCAGTCATGGACGTTGGGTCCTGCTCCGCTGAGTTGCACACCCCCCTGCTAGGGCTGGGTTGTTAGCTGGCTCGCTATTGGTGTCCCTGCGGTCAGTGGTCAGCACTTCACTGACAGCAGCTTCTCATGTGTCAGTGTTTCTCCCAGCTGTGCCCTCTGACCTCCACGAAGCGGTGAAACTCTGAATTCTTCGTCAGGTCGAATCCCGCTGAATCCCCTGGTTTCGGTAGAGTGGCGTGTCCCACTGGCGGGACCTTAGCTCGCCTGCTGATCCCCGTACGTGTGACGTGGTAGGAAGCCCTCATTTATTCCGAACTGGGGGAATCAGATTTTGCAGCCTGCTTGGTCTGCAGAGACCGCGAGCGTTTTCCAATTAAACGCTGACCCGTTTTGTGTGCATGTTGTACCTTCTTTTTTTTTCTAGATATTCTTGGTTACAGGCTGTGAATTTCATCTGCGTGTCGGTGACTTTTGGCACAGCGCTGTTTGCCTTGTTAATGACCCTGACAAGGAAATTCAGTTTAGCAAACATTTACATAATGACCTATTTGGGTTTTTTTGTTTGGTCGTTTGGTGTTTTTACTTGAGGCCTGAAGAGGGCAGTAGAAAATGTTTGCCTATTCATTACCTAATAAGGAATGTAAGTTTTATGTGAGCAGCAAGAGTGTTTACTATGCCATTGGTATAAGTATATATATATGTACTACAAATCTCTTAATTCCAGCTCTGGTCAGGTCTAGCTGACAGCATTAATATGTTATCATTTGTTACTACATGGACTTAAACCTGCTAGTTGGGGGTGATTCAGTTTCCTGATATTTCATTTATGTAAAATATGTGTTCTACTTGCCAAAAGCCTGTTAAAGCTTTTCTGTCCAGGTTAATTAACGCAATTGATTGAAATATTATGCTTATTTTCTATTTAATCTGTTTTGTAACAAACTTTTGCCTGTAAATAAATTTTACATCGCATTAATCGCTGGTTAATCGATTAATTGACTAATGAAGCGAGCACTGGCACCTCAGCCGCTAAATCCCAGGGGGTGAGCCGAGACCGCGGTTCCGTTTGACATCTTGCGTCCGCAGACCGCACCGACCTGCGGGTGTAACCATGTCTGTCTCCAGCTGGGAGAAGCGACCTCGGATAGCCGTATCCGGAGGTTCGTTTTGTATTCCAGGTTTCTGCACAGGCGTTTAATTAATGGCGAAGATCCAAATCGGTAAATGAGTGTTAAAAGATTTGCTGCCCGGAGGCTGTTTAAAATAGATTTTTTTTTATTGAAAAGTGTTTAATATCCACATCTCTCTTTTCAGAGCAACAGCTATCAGTCGATGACCGACCCGTACCTGTCCAGCTACTACGCCCCGTCTGTCGGGTTCCCCTACCCACTCAGCGATGCCCCGTGGTCCACTGGTGGAGACCCACCCGTTCCCTACCTGACCCCCTATGGAACCCTCAGCAATGGCGATCACCATTTTATGCACGACACTGTTTTCGGGCAACCAGGGGGGCTTGGCAGCAGTCTCTACCCCCACAGGTTTAACTTCTTTCCGGAGAGCCCTGCATTCTCTGCCTGGGGCACCGGCGGTTCACAGGGGCAGCAGACGGCGAGCTCTGCCTATGGCGGAAGCTACAGTTACCCGCCCAGCTCCCTAGGGGGCACTCTGGTGGACGGACAGACGGGGTTCCACAGCGACACCTTGAACAAGGCGCCCGGGATGAACAGTTTGGAGCAAGGCATGGTGGGGCTGAAGATCGGGGGCGACATGGGCGGCTCGGCAGTCAAGGCCGTGGGCTCCGTCATCGGGGGCTCGGTGGTGGGTAACGGGGGTCACGCCGTCGGCTTGCCGCCACCCAAACCCACATCCTGGGCATCCGTGGCCAGCAGGCCCGCCAAGCTCCAGCTGAAGACCAAGGTGAAGCCTGTTGGTGCACTGCCCCCGGGGGCCATCAAGCACAGCATGGACATCGGCACCTGGGACAGCAAGGGGCTGATCAACAAGGTGGTCCCGCCCATACAGCCGGGCCCCCACCCCCCGCAGCAGTCCCCCCAGTCCATGGTGCCTCCTCTGCCCATGCCCCCCGCTGCTTTGCCCCCCACTCAGCTACCCCTGCAGTCTTACCACAGCCAGGGCCTTCCCCCGCAAGCCCGCTGGGTTGCCCCCCGCAAACGCAACCTGGCATATGCCCAGGCCGGCAGCACTGAGAGTAGCAGCTCCTCCAGCGGCAGCAACGGCGGCCCCGTCTCCGGGGGCCTGGGGCCCGGCGGGGAACCCCACCCCGTTTTGGAGAAGCTGAGGGCCACCCACAGCTACAATCCGAAGGACTTCGACTGGAACCTGAAGATGGGCCGTGTGTTCATCATCAAGAGCTACTCGGAAGACGACATCCACCGCTCCATCAAGTACTCCATCTGGTGCAGCACGGAGCATGGCAACAAGCGACTGGACGCCGCCTACCGCTCACTGGCTGCCAAGGGGCCACTCTACCTGCTCTTCAGTGTCAACGGCAGCGGGCACTTCTGCGGCGTGGCCGAGATGCGCTCGCCCGTGGACTACGGCACCAGTGCCGGCGTGTGGGCGCAGGACAAGTGGAAGGGCAAGTTCGACGTCAGCTGGGTGTTCGTCAAGGACGTGCCCAACAGCCAACTGCGGCACATCCGGCTGGAGAACAACGAGAACAAGCCGGTGACCAACTCGCGGGACACGCAGGAGGTGCCGCTGGAGAAGGCCAAGCAGGTGCTGAAGATCATCGCCACCTACAAGCACACCACCTCCATCTTTGATGACTTTTCTCACTACGAGAAGCGGCAGGAGGAGGAGGGGGTGGTGCGTAAGATAACTACACTTCCCATGAAGCCTCAACAGTAGGTCTTACTCTAACAAATCTCCTGCCTTTCAACCTCTTGCACACAGTCTGCAATAACTGGTCACATCACTTATAATAAAGACCTCTTCCCGCAACTTGTATTATTTAACTTGATTTAAAGGTGCTCTTTTTTTTTTTTTTTTTTTTAATAATTATTTTAGTTTTATTTTTTTATAGATTTCAGCAAGGTTGGATTCATTGGGCAGGGGGGAGATTATGGTATGTTCTGACGCCTTTATCCCGTACAGGTTCGTGGGAGAGCCTGTCCCAGGCCGCAGAGGGCGGTGTTTCACAACCCAGTCCTCAGGGACCCTCAGACAGTCCACACTTTTGTTCTCTCACACTCGCAACACACTCATACCAGGTATTCGGTATTCTTGATTGGCTGGGAGCTGGGAGGGAGCAAAAACGTGGACTGTCTGGGGGTCCCTGCGGACTGGGTTGGGAATAACTGGCATATGGCACCAGTCAGGGCACACTCATGTGCAGCCTAGTGACACTCTGTTAGCTCTGCTTCACATTTTTTGATTGGTGGTGTACAGCTGTGTGAAATGGGGAGAGTATGCCAACACACCCGTACACACAGGAAGTGTGAGGATGTAGTATGGCCAAAAAGATTGTTATATGTACAGCCTAACATGGCAATAAATGGCAATGGTTCTGTCGACTTCCCCTTTGAGTAAATTTCTGCCCCCCTCTCTGGCACTGTCTGAACAAGTCCGTCCGATAAATCTAAGTTAATTCACTGATTAAATAAATTTCAATCCAGAGCTGAACAGAACTTAGGATGGGGTAGATACATTCAGTGAAAATTCTGGAGATCGGGTATTTGTCTGATAGTCCCCATTTTCACCGCTGTTAACCGAGTTATACAGTCTAAATGTGTAGGAGAACGGAGGTTTCAGAATTATCGGGTTTCGGGTCGTTCGGGGGTTGCAGTGAGCTGGAGAATGGTTTTAAAAAACCGTCCACATTTTGTTCTTTATGGCTTTTTTTCTGTAGTCACTTAAATATCGCTGCTGGTGAGGGTACCCCAGCGCCACCTTACGTCGTCGTTTTTTGGGGGGGGGGGGGGGGCACATTAAAAATGCCAGTGAAATGTTATTTCTCGTCACCCCCGAGCCCGCTTCCCGTTCAGGACCAGCAGCTTCGGGATCAGACTCGGTGCCGCGCTCGTTGCGTCGGGCGGAAGCGCGCAGCGCGTCTCTGCGCTCGACTTTTCGTTACAGCTTATCAAGGCTCTTCGCAGAGTCAAGTGCATTTTCTCCGCACAAAACTTCATACAGACGGCGCCGTTAGATGTCATTTATATACTGTAAACTCGCGCAATCCTTAAGGATCCGTGCCCTTATGGACTTTGTAGTACGGAGTGGTGTCAGAATTACAATATGTCGTGTACCCGGAGTGAGCGAAAATGCAGTATATCTGCAGCCAACCTTGTTCAAAGTCCCTGAGAAACGCTGGTGGAGGACAATGATAAAAATGGCGTTTCACGACTTCCCCCCACCCCGTGCTCATCTCCCAGCCATGCCAAAATCACGTCAAGCAATAGAAGACTGGATTGCTGACCAGAATAATGGTTACACTAGGACTTCTGTTCAGTTTTTAAAATGGGTAATTTTTATATTTTATTATTTTTTTCTTTTTGTCTATATTTAAGAAAATTTTGTTTGAATGAGCTCTCTGCTCCAGGTTCCTCTCTTCTGCAGGGATAATGAGTGTATGTGTATGTTGGCTGCAGTATTTTACCCTGTTTATCTGACTGTATGTGTTATGCCCCCCCCCCTCCTTTCTCTTTAATTAAATCAGGACCCAATGGAAGCAGACATTTTTCAAATGTATATTTTGTTCAAACTTACGTGTACTATCCTTACTGTCCACTGGGTGGTGTAGTTTCCTTTTAGGGGGTTTGCGGTGCCTTATGGCTGAGGATCCCAGGGGCAATGATACATGTTAACGAGACGCCGAGTCAAGAACTTTTAGTGTTTTAAAAAAATCGAAATGTATTTTGTTGTATATTATTGTAAAAATTAAAGTATATCCAGAAACGTTTTTTCTTTTTGGAATAATATTGAGGGAAATAAAGCTGTTCCTTGATGTCTCTAACGGGGAATGTCCAGTCTCTCAGAGTAACAATAAAAATGTTAGATGGACAATCACTTCTGTGGTTCTGTCCGACTCTCAATGGCAGTTCTGATGTTCCCATTAAATTGCGCCATATTGTTCATGAAAAACCTATATTTGAGTATACGAGGTCATGGGGGTGGTGCAGTTTATGCTCAATAGACGTAAAGAGTACATACAAATATTTTAAGACAAAAGTTGTGATGATGTAATTGCTGCATTTGTGTGTGAATCATTTTGTTCTCGAATTACATTTTTTGGGGCTCTTCATTTTCGGGATTTGTTTCTTTGTTTTTGTTTTTTTTGGAAGTGTTTCCTTAGTCACCCCCACAAAGCTTTGCTTCAATGCAGGAGCAAGTGTTCACGGGAGATGGAGTGCGAACGGAGGTTCACTTTGGTGATTTATTGTTGAGATGAAGGTTTTAAAAAAAAAAAAAGGACTGGGTGATTGGTGTGAATTCTTGCGTAATAGTATTTGTAAATGCCGTTTTCATTTGGGAATGTGGGAACCTTTGCCTTGTTGAATAAAAGAAACGGAAATGGAATTTAAGAAAATCGCTGGGTTTCTGTGGCAGAAACTGATGAGATCCCTGGCTGGTGAGCTGTAAGTGAAGCGTGTTACTTGGTAGAAGTGGGCCCGTAATTCTGTTCCTGTCCTTGCATTCAGCCAAATGACAGCTGGTAATGTCATGGCCAATGAATTGGATTAATATCCTACAGGATGCACGTAACTCCCAGAGCAGGACAGTGGCCAAAGTCCTTGACCAAGGTGTTAACCTAAACGTGTTACATAAGCGCTCTAGCCGTACGAACAGCTGAGTGGGACCTTCAAAACAAACGCGCCTGCTTCCCAAACTGCTGGGACAGGTGCTTTGTTGAGCCCCAGCAGACATTTTTTCCTGCCCCAATTTCAAAATGGCCTTCGGACGATGATGTATTCTGCCGTTTGCGCAGAACTGTCTGCTTTCAGTGCCTATTAATCTATCGGATTCATCCTGCGACGCCTGAAGTGTTTCATGAATCAGCCGCTCCTCTCATTTTGCCTTTTTCCTGTGTTCTCATCACCTAATTATTAGAGTGTTGTTGTGCAGATAATTTGGAGTTTGCATGGTCGTCGCCCCTTTTGGTTTTATGGATGGCCCCCGCCCATAGCGTTCTTAATCACATCCTAGCCTGCATGTTCCTGAGAGTCCGATGGAGGCCGTCGGGGGGAGATCCTTGTCTTTGAGTGTAGAAGCATGAAATGCAGCCAAGGCCAGTCGTTATGGTGCAGGAGTAAAAAAAATAAAAAATAAAAATGCACGTGCTGATCATTCGGTGTTTGCTACATTGGGAGGCCACGCTTTTTGGTTTCCAAAAATATTAATGATGAAAGACCTTGGTTTAATAATAATATTGATAATAATTAATTAAACTATGATATTTTAGCCTTTTAATGAGGCCACTGTTGCTGTTAGTGGTTAAAATGCCTGTAAGGGTTGAAAAGGCATAGGTTTTAATTTTTCCCCTGTTAATTTAGAAGAATTTAAGCCTTAATAAATGAAATCTATTTAGCAAACTTTGGCTTTTGGCTTTATTTCCAGTTTTTCCTCTTTTTCCTTGGATGGAGACAACAGAGACGTTTTGGTCATATATGACTGTAAAAGCACCCTGGCGAGTGTCTGCCCTCTTTACATTGTTGTAACAGTATTTTATTCCCTTATGTCAGGCAGTGCTGTTGACATAAAACACATTTACTCAAATATCCATTTCACCAGCATATAACTCATCTACTCCTGGGCTTTGATAACTGGTTTTCTGCACTGTAATATTCAATTTTAAAGTAAATGTGTAACGTGACGTTTTTTAAACCGATATATTAATTATGTTCAGCGCCTGACTCCATCATTATCCGTAGCCTATGCGCGTTTTAAGATCATGTTACTTTTAGTCACTTTAAGTTGTAAATTGTATCAAATGCATCTTATTAATACTAATCCAATTATGACTTGTAGTATAAGAAACTGCCATTAGATGGAGCCATTCTATTTTAAAATGCTGATTGAACACATTTACTAAACAGTGTAAAATATGTCCTTTTCGAGTAATCTTTTTTACATGCTTTTACTTTGGCATGCATCATATGACTTAGGCTACCTTATATGATGTCATAAATACTTCTCACGGATGTGTCGACTTCCGTAAGGGTGACCGGAGAGCTATCCTTGGTCCTGACTTAACTTGTCTACGTGTAGCGATATATTTTCCTGCAATGTCTAGCAAAGTTCGTTTATTATAATATATAAAAATAAATTTGAGGAACAACAAAATGTGGCGAATATATCATGCAATATACAGGATGCATAGTGCATATTGTGTAAGCGATGTCATTTTGCAACAAGAGAATTTCATTTTCCGTTTGTTTCAAATCAATAAAAAATGGCATGAAAGAAATGGCTTTGGGGTAATGCATCTGAAATATGAAATCATGACACTGAGTACGTGTCCACTGGACTGTAATAGCTGACCGCGGTTTTGTGTTTTTTTTGTCAGCACCTTTCATCGCAATTCATTTTTCAATCTCTCAAACAGCCTTTTCCTTAGCATAGCAGTCGTACAGCGCATATCCGTTGTTACGCGTCAGAAAATGCCAGAGTTTTCGGCCATGCCGCAATCGGTAGGCCTGTGTCTCTGGTTACAGAAGAAAATTAGCAGAAACCATAGGTATGCCTTTTCTTACTACCAATCGAACCTTCGGCCGTTAATGAAAAGCAGAAGGTTCTTTTGCGACCAAATCACCGTCTCTGGATTCCGTCGAAGGAATGCAGGTCTGTATTTTCCGCCAGTGAAACTGGCGTGTAATCGTGGTTCACTTAATAGACGCATGTCATTTAAATTCAGGTCAGATGTTTATATGCTCTAAAAACATTGCAGTATTTGTTACGTTATCGCGTCGTAGTTGATTCTTTATCGAAACACGTTTAGTCCTCCAAAAGGACTTCATATTAAACACATAATGAGATAAAAAATACATTAATGTGAAGTAATAATTAATGACTGACGTTTTAAAAAGCAATTGTATTCCAAAGGCATTTCCTAGTTCATATCCCTATGGGGCATTATTAAAAAAAATGAACTAAGAATCCAGTGTAGGCCTAATCATTTCACAATTTTAGAGTTCCATAGCATGATTTCAGTAACCTTTGCGTTTTTTACCACCTGCTGACAAGGTCTACACTTGCCTAGTACGCCTAGGCCTGTGTCAAACCTTGGTGGTATTTTATAAAACCTAAGTACAAGAATGACTGCAAGAGGAAAGCAGCTTTAGATGCCATTTTCATCAATCTATAATCAGAGTAATATCGAATAAAAATCACCTGTTCCGCGAGGTACCGTTATGTCTATACGCAAAGTGGATTCCTGGTCGACAGAGGCCGGAATAATACATGAAAACCCCGGTGTTTTCTGGAATCTAGGTCAAAATACAATCACAATGTGAACCAAAAACATCAGCACATTCTGCGTTTGCCTGTTGGAAAACCGTCCGTTTGACCACTGGAGCTGAGGCCAAAATTCCATTTGATCCATCAGAAACGTTTATTTCAGGCCATTGGGTTTATTTTTGAATTTTCATGTAGGCCTAAATGAAAAGTACATATCTCGTGGAGCCTATCCCTCTTATAATATACATGTCAGCAGTCCACCAACATGTCATTGCGATGTAATAATAGTTATATATCAGTATTAAAACCTTGGACATCGGGTGTCCGCTGTTCAAGACAAAATCACACGAACAATGTAATGGTATAATCACAATTTATTAAATTCACAATCTTACAAGTAATATGTGCAAATATGTGCGTCTGTAAAAAAGGAACCGTTTCCAGAATCTGAACTGAAAATTCAATTATGTTCATAAGAAAACGGGGGGTGCAAAACAGACCGATAACAAAACACATAGACGAATAAATTAAATCAATACTTCTGATTTAATCAATCAATACTTCTGAATTGTCCATAAAACGTTTCCAAGGCATATTTTGGATCATCAGGTGACCGCACCCAAAACAGCAGTAAGGTAAATCACAATGTATGCTCTGGGGGGTCTGAGCTGAGAGTCACGAGTTAAATTATGACCGTTGAGGGGAATGTCCGCAGAAAAATATGTGTGGTTTTTTTTTACGAATTTTAAAACATTTTCATTTGTTATTACAGTACTAACTGCCCCCTTTTGATAACATCAGAATTCTAACACATAAGCTATCATTTTGAACTGAGCATTTTGGATTAAGCTGAATTTATGTGGTGTACTGTTGGGTTTTTGTATAAAACACATGTCCTTTTTTATAGTTTTATGTAAATTTCGTTTTTCGTCCGTTTCTTTATATTTCTTCTTTCTTTCTTTTACGGCGATAGGTGAGGCGGATGTTATTCTGTTAATAAGGTCACAAATGAAGCTTGACTGTAACTGTGTTGTTTTGTTTTGTAATGATTAAATGGTAATAATAATAATTTCTCTGCATTTCTCGGAGCTCTTTATAAGTCTTTCGTGTCTGTACGCTTCGCTTGAATTTATGCTGCACGCTGACGTGCGAAAATTTAGTCTCTGGCTAGGAATAGTGAAATCGATTAGCACTGGGACACAAAATTATATCAAACAAGGGTGTTCAGGGCTAATAATACGAGGAAGATCATGCTTCGAAGCTCCCGATGTGCAGACATCCTAAATTGTTACTGTTACAAGATTATTTTGTGAATATGTTCCAGTATGTTGTTAATGTAAAAAATTACAAATCGATATATTTAATATTTGTAAAAGCCAACAATACTGCAACATAAAACAATTAAGTTTTTAATTAAAAATTTAGCATTAGTTCCGTATTTCGACATTACATCATCCATAGGCGTCCATAGGTGGCGCCGATAAAACATATGATGTTCGAGGATTGTAGATGTTTTTGTACTGGTCCCCTGCAATGGACTGTCATTTAGGGTGTGCCCCACCTTCCTACCTATTCCGTTCAAGATGAGTTCAAGAATCCAGCGAGCCTGGCTGGATAAATAATCCCTAGTAGACACTGAGCCCAATTCAATTTAACCACCACGGATACACAAAAAACATCAAGAAAAAAACTGCCGTTACTTCCGAAGTATCCCATGATCGCTGTTGCTGAATTTACATACTCAAAATAACGATCCCGCATACATCGGGATTTGGAGAAAACGCCGTGATGTAGGTTATGTATTTTGAAAACGGCGACAAATTCCAGACGCGCCATACCCCTTAGAAACATGCTGCAAGGGAACTGCACGCAATTTTTTCATGAACATCCTTGTGTTTTGGGTGCAACCAAAAACACCGGGAACAATATTATCCGGCTATCCATCCACTTGAATACCACATTGTCAGATTATGTTGTTGAAGCTTGTGCTGGGAAGCAGAATAAGAATGGCGACATACATCAATAGTCGTGTTCTGTCCGTCGCTTATACTGAGAATCTTGCAATTTGTAAAAAGAAAAATTTAGAAAGCTTGTGTTTAACTCCTGTAGTTGTGACAAAGCAATAATGCCGCTATATCCTGAAAATAACGGCCCACTACTATTAAATGTTCCAAACTATAACTGATTTAATCATTATTAAATAATGTTTTTCTTTGTGTTACAAAACCCAGCGATCTATGGGTTCTAAGTACTATCCAAGTCTTATGTTTCCTTCTCAGTTTGCAAGTAATATGGGATACACTGGGACAAGGAAAAAAACTATTTCTGATTATTGGCCGAGTGTATAAAGTGCTCATATAACGTCTCTTAGCTCTATCTAAGAGAGCAGCACACCATACGAATACTACGTATAAAGAATTCTGAGCCACTAAGTGTGACGCAACACAAACCACAATGACATCATTACAGAGTTTCTGACAGGCCCAACTGGGCAGTATTCCACATCGAAAGTACACGAAATATACCTTACGGTACGTTGGTAGCAGTCTTAAAAGTGCTTCTTGTGCAAAGAGAAACAACGCAACTGTAGACATGCAATATCCATCACCTTGTTTTTCTATTACGATTTAAACGATTTATTTGTTTATTTTAGTTTCGTTGCCCGCTTGTTTCATTCGCTGTATGGCGAGAAAATCCAAGAAATAGGGCCTACTGTGTATTTAAGCTGTACGACTTTTTAAAATGGCAATTTAGAATGACTATTTCCGATTAAACGAACCAGTACAAACAGTTGAAAATAATCTTTCCAGTAATGACGTGCACCATCACAAGTGGTCCATCCTACAGCTTCAGGTCAAATAAATAGACTTTCACAAAGACAGATTTTTCTCCCTCGGTAATTTAATGTCCTGACAACACTATTGCACCGTTGACCCGTTTGATTCGAGGTGCTAATGGATCGTAATTTGAACATCTCTCTAAATATGATGTTCTTGAGATTCCGCTCTTGGCATTCACCGCGTGCCTTAATTGTATGGACATTAAATCAAGGTCCGCTGTGAACACGCAGAGTGGTAACCCTATGTGACACTCTGCACCCCCTCCGCAACGCGACCCGCCCCCCCCCCCCCCCCCCCCCCCCCCACCCCCAGCGAATGAGACACG
>JAODKC010000041.1:21659119-21679761 GCA_026777985.1 Mormyrops attenuatus
TACATGAGGATCAAAGGAAGCGATTCTGTTTTTCCCAGCACATATCATGACTCTGTTACTTTGATATCATGACTCTTTCGTCCGGGTTTTCACATACAGTCCTGTGTTCGTTCTAATTTAATTCTCAAATTACGAGTCAGTTTTTAAACTCTACGTCACCTTATAATATGGAAACAATTCGCTGGATAAAATCGCATCATTACACATGACCAGAGCAGACCGTTAAGATAGTCATTCTCCTCTTGAATCATTCTGATCTCGTCTGGGAAATTCGTTCACTCATCATACCAACGACTACACGCTAAGTAACCTCGACCAGGTGACAGTTGCAAATTAACATTTAAAGCACACATTCAGTTACAAACAAATCCAGAAAATCCACATGACCTTAACACAGAACCAGGACGATAAAGCTCAGGAGTCGTAACGCACGGCATCGCTGCCTTATTCAGCCGTGCGCTTGTAGGTTTGGAGATACCCATAAACGCTTCTGTTGTGTTTGATGCTCTTCCATGTGACGTTAAACACGACTCGCCTCGGCTTCTGTCAATTCTTCGTCGTCCTCAATAAGGACACAAAAAAATCAAATTTCTTTGTCAAAAATGAATCAAATAGAATGGCTGTTGAGGATCGCTATCTGATACGTAATGCACTCATTCCATTTTCAGTACGCGGACTTCCTGAGCCGGACTCGGCTGCAGCCTCCCCCCTGGTCCGCTGCGATCGCCCTCCTAACGCCCGTCAGTCATACGCGCCAGCTCTTTTTGTTGCATTGTTTGCAGGCTACATAACTCTATAACACGAAGGGACGAATTGTCGGATTCTTGCCATCTTCAATCGCTTCGTGCACTTGCTTCTCCAGAAAACGTCGAAGATAAATAAAACGGGATTTAGTCTTTTTTTCGCTGGTCTTTGGAAAATACGTTTAATTCTCCGTCAGACCTTCAAAACACATCCTGCGCGTGCTCCGGCATCCTCCCCTGTCTAATCTTACTCCGACGGCGTCTATAAGGACTGGGATGTGTCCTTTCCCATTTATCCCTTTTTTATCTTGATCGTCCGAGGCAGCAGTTTTTTGGTCCAGCCCTGGGTTTTTTCAGCCCCTCTGATCCATTCTAGCGGATTAGAGCTCCTTCCCATCCCAGACACTCGCAGCCCTTCTGCTGATTGGGTTCAGCACAAGAGGATTACATTGGGACATAATGACGTCATGGCCCGGGCCCAAGTTCTCCCCCATTAACCAAATCCTCATCAGCAAGATGCCCTTGAAACCACGGGGACTGACATTCTATACAGATCTGCGTCGTTCATATATATATAAATCGGTGTGTGTGTGTGTATATATATATATATATATATATATACACACACATACATATATATATATACACACATACGCACTATATATATATTTGTGTGTGTGTATGCATGCATGCATGTATGTATATGCGCGCAGATCTGTGTGTGCGATCGAGCATTTAAACATTCTCCTTATACGTCCTTTGTGTGCACACCCAGAGGAATACAAAATGTTACGTTTGGTTTTACTTCCTAATAATAAAATGGAACCGGTCATTTTGTTAGCCACTGTGTAAATCAAACTGCCACCAGGAATTTCGATGGACTGTTTACTGCGCTCTACTGTTCCAGTTCCTTTTAGGGTTTTCGGGCTACTGGTGCATGGTCAACGTAACATGTCACATTGCTTTTTGTGTAAGATTTAGCAAGAGAGTAAAATAAGGGCGTGGGTTTGCGCAGCACGCGTGTGACCTGAGTGCACGTCCACAAATCTGACTCTTCACTGAAAAACGCAGTTGGTCTTTTATAATGTTTCAGTTAAATGACCTACGCACCTATCGTATGAATCCTGACATCTATAGAGAAGATGCCTGTTTTGTATCATTAGTTTGGTGTTTATGAACTGGCCCCCTGTGTGTGACGTATCTTATGTATATCTTACATATCGGCCTTGTACGCCGTGTCATGCTGATTATCATTATATATGAATGCAATCAATCTTGTGAAATGCATCGTGTTTATGCTTTATTAATACAGTTTATACTGAAAACAAAATACTTATATATGTTGCTATGTATCAGCAGAAAATAATCGCAATTCAAATTCAGTAAAATCCAGGAGCTCCAATTCATCTGCATGATTTTAAGCAGCAAATGCAGGTTTTAAGAACAGTTATGAGATCAATTACTATTAAAAATACGTTTTGTGCGTTTCATGCAGAAAGGTTATTGGAACCAGCCTCAGAAACTAACAATAGTGTAACAGAAGAATTATGAACGCGGCTGGTTTTGTAATCATACTATATTTAGGGATCGCTTTTTGATAATACTGTTGGAAATGGTATATTTATATTTGTACAAAGATTACTGGTAACGACTCTGTGTATTTCCCCGGCAATTAGAATGGCGCACTGTACAAAGAAATGATTGAGGTGGACTTCGCTGTCCATGGTATTGAATATACCCCTCACATTGTATCTGTCTGTTTATATGTAGGCCCATCTAAATACAGGTGTACGTGTATTTAAAAACACTTAAACGACATGATATGTGTCCTATATATTCTCGCCTATAATCTCCATTTTCGTTTACGGCCGCGCGCCTGTGTGTGTGCGCGTGCTCGCCACACAAGCGCACGCACACACATAGAGATACCACTGCATTTAAATCAATTTCTTAACATACTAAATATAACTGAGAACTAGCTTTCGTATTGATATTACGACTGTTGCTGAAACCCTGGTTTTGGACCATTTTTAATGAAAACCGGGTCTGATTTTCCTGCATTCCTTTTTTTTTTTTTAAAAAAAAAAAAATGTAATTCCTTAATTTTAACAGCTAATAAAATCTTTGCATAAATACGTTCAGTGATTTCTGTAATTGTTTAGAACAAAAATATGGTAGAAAATTGGTTTAAACTACACTCGGAAAAATATAGACGAAAAAGTATTTTGAAGCTCGTATATACATTTTCAGCTATATATTGCTTAAAGTCGAATGTGGACAAGTAATTCAAACATTTTTAAATGTAACATAATCTCCATTAATTTCCCCATTGATTGAGTGACTGTAAGTGTAATATTTAATACGAGTTTTGTATAACAGGCTATACATTTCGTTTTAGCAATGCATAGGACATCTACATTTTCATCTATATTGCACTGAATCAAACTCCCCAGAAACATACCGATCGATGTCCCGGAAGAAAATGTCACAGGGTTTCAATTGTGTTTTTTTTCTTTCCCAGCCTCCCCCTCCTCAACCCCCCACTGTTGGTGTTAGAGAAATATATAGAGCAAATACGTAATTGTGTGAATGCAAAATTAAATGAAATTATATATCTCTGATATGGACTGTATTATTTGATATATGTGGGAATTTTAGCATATTGCACTTTAGTGCGTTTTAGTTCATTAAAATACCGAAACATGACATTTGGAGATTAACGTAACTATCTGCCACCGCGGTCCGTGGCTTTTAAAAAAGCTTTTTAAAACGCATTTTTATTAAAGCGGATGCAATCGAACCACTGCAAAACAAAAAAGGAGTTTAAAAATGGTAGCGCGATTACCCGGAAAGCACAATACGGGGTAACAAGTGCATCACAAGAGAAGCTGCACACAGAAAGTACTCATTTGCTTACACACGCGGCACGTGCAGGTTCCTTCCTCCGCTGCCTCGTGGAAGATCTTCTGATATCGAAACGCGGTATCATTTCCTATCAGTTAAAATATTATGCATATATAATGATATACATATATGGCTTTTGTGCCTTGAAATACTGAGAAAACACGGAAAGGGGGTGAGGGTTTGCTCTCTTCTGTGGCGCTTGCCTGAGCGGCCTCCACATCTTGAACTGAATGAAGGAGGAGCTGTCCCGTTGCATTACAATGACATTCAGCCCTATTCATTCAGTCTCTGTCTAACGGTCTTCGGGTACCAAATCCTCCCCGTCGGGGGGTCGTAGCCCCCTCATTACGCCCCCCCCCCCATCCCGACACGCAGTTACTACAATAAGTACAACAATAAGATGTGGGCGTTAGCTATAGCTGCACACAATTCCTTGAACTTTTGCGGTTGGCTGTAAAATGCGTACGTTATCAGAATGTAGTCGACAACTCCCGTGTTTTAACATTAAATTACTTTGGTCATTTTTTTTCATTTGAGCTGGATATATCATTTTACGACATCTCGATACAGTGGTAGCTAAAAATAATATACAAGAATGTGACATTTGATAAAACGCAGTGCTTCCAAACGAAGCGGTGGTCCCATAATGTCTGCACGTTAGTGTTTTTCTGCCGTGCAAGCAATGGTTGCGAAAGGGAAGAAAAGTGCATTGAAATATGGAAACTGTGACGAGCGCTATGCAACGTGAAATCCAAATACTTGGTAAACACGAACGGGGGCCAGTTTGGTTGGTATACAAAGTTACAACAAAACGCCATGAATAAATTATTTTAATTGCTTTGCAACATGTTATGCAAGGCATGCAGTGATATGGTTTCTAGATGCTAATTAAGACCAACAAACGTTTTTACATTGTATGGTATACCGTGCAAGACAAGCGAAGGCATTGCCCGCCAAATATTACTGATTACTCTAAAATACGTAAGTGTAAGTTAAACTCTGTAGAAGTAAAAAAAACTGTGGATGCAAACAACTCTGTGCGAATGCTGAATTTATTTACTGAATGGTGATTTCGATCCCGGCCCCCCGTTGCTTTCTGAAGTGCAGAAACATTTAGCGTATTTTACACGATTGAATTTCATCTTTCCATGGATTATAGAACTGTCTTCTTCAGTTATACTAAAAAGTAAACGTATGCAGAACTGAGAACCTTATAAACTCCCAATAATTGAAGTAATGCAACAGTATTCTAGTACTGGTATACTCGATCTCTCAAATTAGTTTCGTGCCCAATAGTGAAAGATCTCTGTAATAACTCTACAACTTGATGCTTTGACAAAACCTGCACCATATCCTGTCATGGATTACGTGTCTCTTTACAAAATTACGCTAACACGGTATATGTGTATCGGACGTAACCATATCTTTTCGGTGTGTCTCTCTTTAAACACATTTTCACAGTAATGTCTAGTGTGCCGCACAAGCATAGGAAAGACTCCTGTTACGTAACTGTTACAAATTCACATGATTTACAACGTGCTTTCAGCAGGACCCGGGTGTGTTGCTTTACGGTTAGGATGGGTTAGATTTAGCTGATTGCTCTCATATTTTTGATGTAATCTGATTTATTGTTAGGGCGACGAGTTTCTGTACGGCCTGATTACTACTACTATTACTACTACTACTACTACTAATAATAATAACAATAACAATAATAATATTGCTAATAACAACAACAATAACAATGATAATAATCATTGACTGTAACTATACAAGGCTACGCCCACCTTGCATTTTATTGTTCTAAATGCTTGCTGACATTTGATTAGGCTAAATGAAATGCCAGCCTCCTATTTAAACTCTTATGAAGGCTGCTTGATCCCTGAACGGTTGTTTCCCAGGGAGATCATGCCGATTTCTGAAATGATGTTGATGGCCCAGATAGGCACAGCTGGCAGCTTATGGGGCTGTTCAACCAGAGAGGAAAAAGGTCAACATAGTGCTTTAGCCGGCAGATTGCACGGAGAACCGAAAACGCCGTACACTGCCACAGGAACCGTAGCTGCGATTTACTACACATACTTTACATTAATTAATCATTTAACGGGCGTACGTGGAAATTGTGCACAAGTGATTAGCGCACAGAGATACGTCGATTCCTGCTAGCACGTGGAGTGGTTAAATTTGTTTTAATTATATGTATTGTAAGACCGTTCCGTGTTAGCCTATAGGAAGCGATTGGGTTGTTAATTTCTGACCTGTTCACGTGGCCTATAACAACAGGAAATTTTCATCGAACGCTCCTGCGTTTAACTTAACATATTTAGCATTGCGGCCAACGATTTCTACAGTGTCCAAATGTAAACACTACCCACCCTAAATGTTTTACCCTTTTTAGTCTATTTTTATATGCTTATTTGGAGAGGCATATAAAGGGGTATAATTTTGCAAACATTTCCTAAGAGCAGGACCAGAAGGACCCTCAAGTATTGTGTGAGGAAATAAAGAGAAACACCTTAATAAAAGAATCCATTGTTTGGGGGGACAATCCGAGGGGCCTGGTAAGCCGTCTTCCACAATCACGATGGTGGGTGATGATTTGAATGCGAGGGGCCCACACTTTCACATGTGAACAAAAAACAAAATGGTAATCAGCGAGTGAATTAAACACTTGGTGAAACCAGCGCCCCGGCACTACCGGTCTCCTCACCCCATAAACCACCGTGAAGCGCGAGTACCCCACCCCCAGCCAAAAACAGAGAGAGAGAGAGAGAGAGAGAGAGAAAGACCCGATTCCTGTTTGACTGTAGGGAACGAACTGAATCCCCACGGGGGAAAAAGTTTCACGAAGAAAGTTAAACTTCTCGGCATTTAGACGTGCAGTGATGTCTGGCTGGGCGTTTTTTTTACATGGAATTGTGCCTTGTTTTTCAGATCCTAGGAGACTGTTTGGAAACTCCTTCCGATTTAACTGCAGGTAAGTCCGCCCGGGATCCCATCCGGTCCGTTTGAAGTGTCTTAAAGTTTGATCAAAGTCAGGCCACGGATCCCGTGTTTGTTTGCCAAATTGCGGCGGATTTGCCCAATAATAAATTACTTTCAGCTAGTCAACCTCGGAATTGAGGGCATCATTAAAGGAATTTTAGGTCCTTATTCAGTTCTAATGACAGTAAGTCGATAAGTAAGTTATCTTGTAAATATGTCTGCTGCCTTATATTAATCGCGTATTTGTGGTCATGGACATGTAGTTTCGTGTAGCGCTGAAAGTATTTTTAACTTGGGGAAAAATCGGATGACTAAGATAAGACTTTGTGTGACCGATAATTAATTCGATAAGTGTTATTTTAGCTAGTACTTAATAGACGAATTATATTTATTCAAACGAATGATAGTAAACTATAATTAATTTTTTTAAAACGCACTGATTTAATAATACCGGTTTGCAGTAGGCTAGCATTAGCATTATCTTATATGTCCTAGTTATAAAAGTAGCTTTCTAGGCCTATATAAACGGTATTCAATGATTTAATATAAATTACGTTTATCTCTGTGTTGAGTAGCTTAAGTTAATAATTCATATAATAAGATATCTATCTGACATTGAAAGACCGAGTAACCCTGTATCCCTGCATTAAAGGGACCAGGTGAGTCTGAAAGTCTATTTTTGGGAAATATTGTGGTGTATTTCCGTTAAGGGCGTCCCAAACCTGGTTCGGGGACGGAGGAGTGGAGAAGGTGAATTCACCTACCGCCCATAGCGCCTCCAAGCAGACCAATCCCATCCCATCCCCCACAGCCTCACACACACACTAACCCACCAGAGACATTTAGAAACTTGACAACTGTACTAAATGCACCTTCTCTTCAGAGACGAAGCCTAGTTAGGGGCGAGAGGTGTACCTCATATTACTGAAGGAATACGACCACTAGGCGAGCGGATTACTCCTGCAGAAATACGGCCAAGAATGTTATGTAAGAATAGGCTAATCACAATTACCTACACCAGAACATCCAGCTAGCAAGAACCATACATTATAAATGTGTCAGTACAACTCATACTGCAAAAATGCAATTTATCAGCTACTTTGCATGGAAGTTTAACCTGCTACGAATATGCAGTGCGCGAGTACCTAAATATAACCTTCGCATTCAGACAAAAACGTCAATTTGCATTTTAAAGTTAAGGTGGAAACGTCCATATATACATGTGATGTAGTTAAATTTTAGCTCCTAAACGGCAAAACTCTCTAAAAAGATTAAGTAAGCTTGAACTTATTTTAACTACGACATCAAAATTTAAATTTATTAACGGCTTACGCGCATAAAAGCAAAGAGGGGGCGTTTTCTCTACGGAAATATTAAAGTTAATGAAAATGAATCATAGAGTCACCCTAAATCACGGTGGCTGAGTAGCTTAGCCGCCCTGTTGGAGACAGAGCCCGTTTCCTCCCTCTGTTAACGTGGATAAGGCGTCGTCTTCATTTCGGGTTCTCACAACTTGATCTGTAATTGCAAGGAGCTGAGAAGGTCCTGCTTCCATTCTCTCCTGACGCAATGCGCGTGTGAACAGGGACACAAAACAATGCTGTTTCATGTCTTTAAGATAAACCTACTGCGATCATGAACAACACACACACACACACACACACACACATTCATACATACATAGGCTACATACATACATGTATACACACACACACACACCGTGTGTGTATAATCTACATATTATTTATTTATTATTTCCATGGTAGTCTTCACATGTTGATAACTGAGGATCCTCTGTAGCAGTTTTTTTCCCCAATAAATATTTGAGTTTTAATTCACACTTCTTGTCACTACTGTGGTCTGTTGCAGAAAAGCTGCTTTTTAAACTACTAGTCCGACGACCTAATTTCCCGACGAATGCTCTGGCGATTTAAGTGACGGTTGAAATTGGTGGGAATCAGACCGATTCATTTGCAATACTGCCGCCCTGAAGTACAGTGACATGTTTGCTGAAAACATCCATCATTTGGTGGCGCAGGTTCGCGTCGCTAATACTGTATTTAGGCGACGCGTGACTTTGGGTTTTGTCATACTTATTAACCGGAATGTTTTTTACAGGCATCAGAAATCTGGTGGTTCGAGCTGTTTGAAAAACAACAACCTCGCTAAGTGTAACCCCGTATATTTGGACCCATGTAAAATTTAGAGCGCGCGGCTGCATGAATAATGCAGACATTTCTTTAAAACAAGACTGCAGTTTTTTATGTATGTGTTGCTTGAGGAACTAGAGTAAAGAGTTGCAGGTTAAAGTTACGTGACGAGAACTGCAGCGAAGACCGTAAAATGAGGAGGATAGTTAATATTTAGCGGTGTCAACAAGTTGAAAGGTTAAAATTTGAAACGGATGTCAGAGCTCTTGAATGAGGTGAACGGGGAAAAGAGTTAGGAACAATGCCAAAGGACCTGGCAATGATGCACACTTAGACCTAACAAAGGTCATACATAGTCATGCAAACTAGCATGTGGATGAAGAACCATTTAGATGAGATCTTTCCCCTCGGACTAGCCTCATAGGAAAGGACCAAAACCTCTTCTCGGCATTTCAAAAGCGGGCCCTTCCATCCCCGCTTGGTGGCTATTTGTGTTGGACCCCTAACTTGGCTTTTAACCCCCACCCTGCCAGGCATCGCTAAACGATCACAGCATTAACCGGTGGTGAGGGGAGATGGAGAGAGTGGGTCATGATCACAAAATGGGGGAACCTGGACTGCCTTCTGTTGATTCATTATTTTCCCTGCCTGTTGTGTTGTGGAGAGACTGATTACATCTGGCCACTCATGCTGTGTCCTTGATCTGCCATACCTGTCTACCCTTGGCATTCCTGGATTTTCCCAACTCTATCAGTTTCATACTGTGAGCTCTGGAAGGCTCATTGTTCTCTAAAGTCTCCAATAGCAGAGTGGGGTTAGTGCACAAAGCAATGGTTAACAGCAGCTTTGAACCAACTTGGAGGTGACCCTCGTGTTGTATTTTCTTAGGCTGAAAGTGTCAGGTCAGCTGAGCTGGAAGGCTCTTATATTAAATGTTACCATTTTACCCACAATGCAAAGTCCTCAGAGGTTCCACCCCCCTGCAGTGCTCTCCAACTGTGGCTGGTTTCTCTTTCTTTAAAGGGATATCATTGGCCCAAATCCCATTTCATAATTTAGTAAATGTACATGACCTGTCACTCATCCATCACTCCATTCCATCCATCTTTCGACCCCCTATTCTGGTCAGGGTTCATGGGGATGAGATGTATTTTGAAAAATTAACTAAGAGAAAAACTATGCTAAATGATCACAAACCAAATAGCTTAATTAAGAGTATGAGCACATTTTTGTAGAGTTGTTACTAAGATGGTCATTTAATATTTTTCTAATCAGAACAGAAAAACACTCTTTAAAAAGACACGTCACAGAAAATGGAAACGCGCCCTTAAAATTGTGATCAACTGTCCTTTAAGTGCATGCAGAATTTCAATATTTGGTCTGAAATCAGTGTTGCAGACATTTCTGGACCATAGCGATCATGAATGCGATAAACAGCAAAGAAACACACAGAACAATTTCCCGTTAATTAATCACAGAATTTTAATTGATTCTCCTGCGCCATGCGGGCTTCTTCATTTCGAAACGGATTTCTGATGCCGCATACACTTTGAAAAAATGCCAAATGTTTCATCCCGCTTTTGTGTTTCAAGCGGACGAGGCATTTTTCACTCCAAGTGTGAAGCAGCCTGTTTAGTTCGGTTTCGACTTGGAAGTGGGGGCTCTATGGTGGATTAAGCCCCTCCAGATACTATATATAGTAGCATAAATATTTTGTGACCCCCCCCATCCACTGCAGATCCTATACAAACCCATTGGTCTGGCTCTCATTCACAGGCTTTGCATACAGCTGTGTTAACAGTTGGCGCAGGGCTGCCCTGTCGGGTCAGATCTGGCCGCCGCGCGTCGGAGCTAACAGCATGTAAGCACTTAGCGCGGGCGCTTTGCTGACTAGCCGAGTTCGCGGGATGCCGGGCTGTACCGAACCGGAAAATTCTGCGTCTCGGGGCGGCGAGAAAGGTCACCTTTTAGAATCAACCTACAAGATCCGCAGCCAAGGAGAATATTGTAAATACCACAAAGAGCTGTCACTCCAACGGAGAGTTGGGGGGGCCTCTAGCGCATTATAGTGTGTGCTCATTTTACTTAAGCCGTTAAATCGCCAAGGGAGACGTTTGAATCCCGCATTTATTGTCGTCAAGGTGAATAAGGGAGCAGGCTGAAGAAACAAGTAATGGTTTTGTGGTGAGTGAAAAGTACACCCTTCACTTTAATGTAAAGTACATGTTTACCTCAACAAAAAAATAAATAAATAAAAGGCTATATGCCAGGATTTTTATACATGAGGAGGATAATTGATACATTGGTTTAAAATAAACCTACTGCATGCTGTGATTGCATAGTCTCAATACTTATTTTTGTGCATTACAAACGTATAAATGCACACGCCACATTTACAACAAAAAAAATAAAGATACTTGCACCTTTCATGCCTTACAGGAAACGGCTGAGTCGAGTGAACAGGGACCGGCTGGTAACTCAAAGAAGTAAAGAACCACTACATCTCATCTCTCCAGGTGACATTGGATGTAGCCTTTGTGAAATCACTGGGATGTCAAGAGCGGCTCATATGTTGCCATGATTTGCACAAATGCGATGAAAAGTGGCTGTAAAACTTATTAAACAGAGGCTTCGTGGCTTAATATATTTATTGGCGTATTTACACTCATTTCGGTTTTTTGGTTTATTCTTCCTAAAGATGATGAAGTAGTGAAGTTATCAGAAAAAAATGTAAAAAATTAATGAAAAAAATGCCTCTATGGCAAATATGCATGTTTTAAAGATAATCAACATCTTTTAAAGGTATCGTTGGTCCATATTAATGTTTTACTTAATTTGCCACTGATCTTCTCTGAATTTATTATGTTTGACTCGATGCCGTCGAGCAGATATATTCACTCTTCTGCGAGTCTCATTTTCTTGGTATTTTTGTACCCAGCTGAGAAACTTAAGTGGGGCTGTACGTTGGTCTCGATGCTGAATGGTGCCCCCGACTCACTCAACCCTTTGTGGGACTTTGCATGCTCTGTCTCACTGTATTTCATTTTTTTTTATCCTACACCTGTCTCTCTTGCATTGCCATCCATATTCTGTGCGTTGTTTTAACTTGATTTTGAAGACAGGCAAATGGGAACGTTTACTGGAGGGGGTGTTGAAAAAGAGCAGGTTTGAGAAGTGGTGACGAGGAGCTGAGATCTGGGGCTGCGGTTTCAGAAGGAAGGAGACTAACGTTCTGTCTCCAGAGTGTGTGGTTCATCCTGCTTTGCCTGGAAACGATTTTGCCAGGGACCACATCATGGCCTAGCCACGAGGTTCCTCACAAATTGTGGCCTTGTTCAATCAAGCAATCGATCTATCAACCAGTCAGTCAGAGTTTTATTTGTTTTGTTACACTTAATAAAATGTGCAGTGATTGCTTGGCTGCCTGAGTTCAAGACTGAAGCAGGAACATAAAAATGAAGACAAAACGTAATTCAGTATTTATTTTAGCGTAGCTAGAAATTCTGGGCCCCCTGATACATGGGCAAAAATTATGGGAAGATGAGGGGGTTGTAACCCCCCAATAATCTAGACCAGCCAATACAACCCCCTGGACCCCCTTAAATAGGTGGAGACCTCACCCCCCTCCCCCACAGTGCTCATCCCAAAGAAATGCCCTTGCCCTGACAAAACGTTACCTTGGGCCCCTCGCTAGGGTTGCCACTTTGTATTTGGAAAAATATGAGTCCCCCCACAATGGGTAGGATTAGCTGATCGTGGGGGGGGGGTGTATTCTCCTGAGGTAGAATTTGCCAATTGTATTAATTAGTATTTTTCATATTGAGGGGCCCATATGAAGTGCTGGGCCCCTGGAATGTGCCAGGGTACCCATGCCCCGTCTGTGCCCCTGAGTATTTATGTACACGAGCTGTACAGTGGGAGTACATATGAGGAAATATACGTATACGTTGAGTAGACTGTAGAGCAACATGGTCACGCATGGGCCCTAGACAATGTCCTCGTCAAGAAGCTGATGTCTCTCAATACTGCCTGCAAGATGTTATATCGTGGGGTTATAATGGAATGAGTGTGTGACCACAGGTAGGCAAGTGATAGACCAGTCAGCCAAGCAAGTAAATAAACAAAAAATAGAATATAAACACGGGATGCTCTGGTTGTTCGTCTATGCTGCTGGTGTCCTCGTTTTTCCCATTTTACATAACAGTGCGGTTAATATTATCCCTGTCCTCACAAACAGAGCATTTGACACTGTTCTCAGAGCAACAAAGGGGTATGTAATGTTGTCAAGGGGCCTGGCTTTTAATACAGGGGTTGCTGGGATTTAAAAAAAAATCGCTTTGGTGCCTCGGAAGACGAAGGCGAGGATGGTGTAAGAAGTGCATAACCCGGAGATGAAGGCCTCACTGAAAATCTTTAAGCAAACTTGTCCGCTGTTAGCTTTGCGCTAGCTCCCTGCATTCATTTCTAACAGCTTGTCAGGCTAGTTAGCTAACCTTGGATACTCTTGTGTAGTACTAATGGGTGGAGTTTTTGTCATGTGGTGTGGAAGAATAAAATATATTTTCTCAGTGAATTTAGCCACACAGTCACTTATGCGCACTCAATCTGGTTCCTATCAAGCCCTCCCTGAAAAGAGAGGCAATATTTCCATAGGGAGATTAGCAATAATTTATTTTATTGACTGGTGTGCTGGTGTTTATTAGGCTGCAGTGTGAGGGTGAGCACTCCCTCGTCTGGCCTTTATTATCCGCCAGGCGCAGAGTGAAAGGCCAAAGAAGGATTTGATATGACGGTAAATTGGTAATTATGTACGTACAAAAAAGTGTATCCTCTCTTCGAGTACAGCCGGCCTGGGAGGGGATGTCAGTGTTTCTTTGGAGGGTCTGGTAGTTGTTTAAAAGCATCGACACGGCAACCCACGTGAGGGCCCACGTGGGTTCAAAAAATTTTCATGACAGCATTGTTCCAGAGTCCAGAGTTCATTGTCATATGCACAGTAAATGGTCAGCTACACTATACAATGAAGATCTTACTCTGCATTCCA
The DNA here is from genome assembly GCA_026777985.1 of Mormyrops attenuatus. Lineage (NCBI taxonomy): Eukaryota > Metazoa > Chordata > Actinopteri > Osteoglossiformes > Mormyridae > Mormyrops > Mormyrops attenuatus. The sequence continues at coordinate 21,672,946 of JAODKC010000041.1, forward strand.
ACCATTGATTAACAAGAATCAGACCCAAAACAGATATAAATTATGGTCAGTAAATACCAGTGCAATTATGGCAAGATATACATGACCCTTAAGCTTGATTGATATTGAACTTATTTAAGTATAACTGTCTGCAGTCTCTTAATAATATTTAATGGCTTAAACAAACCAAATAACCTTGCGGCAGTACACAGATCAAGGCCAGCACAGCTGACAGTTGTCTTTTTCTGAAACTCTCACAAAAATATTCAAACTCTAGGGAAGTGGTGTATTTTTATCTCGCTTTAATGCCTTGATTTGTTAAGCTTATAGACGTAATACCTCCTGTATGTATATAACCCACATGTAATAAGGCATCCATGTGAGCAGACACGTTCACCTGATGCATATAAACAAACATACCTAGACACAGAGTATTAAATAGAGTATGAAAATGAAACTTTTGCTCATGGTTTATTAGCTGGATGAGTATTGATGATGAGTACTGGATGAGCTGAACGAGTACTGATGATGAATACTGGACGAGCTGGATGAGTACTGATGAAGAGTACTGGACGAGTACTGATGTGACCTTGATCTGTGTGGAATTTATTCCTGGCTGTTTTTCATTCCCCTTGTTCAGATGTCTTCATGGGTGTGTGAATATTCTACGTAATTCCAGTTCATCATCAGTTATTCACATACATACCCACTCAATCGTATTGTCATACACAGGGAAATTTAGAGTCATCCGCTTACTGAACCGCATTGTGGAGTGTCAAAGTGTCAGGAGTGATTTTTTCCCCCCCCCCAGCGTAAATACTCGGGGTTGTGTGAGCCGACCGCTAAGCGGAACGAAAGCAAAACCAAGTGCTGCCAAGTGGCACGGGCCACGTCAACCTGCTTTTGTGTGTCCAGTGTGGTTCCGTTTTCAAGTGGTCAAATATAGTGATGCCGCAGCGATCTTGATTTAGCTCAATTACCTTAATCACTGGTCCAAAAAAGCAGAAAATCCTCTTGAAAAAAAATGCATTTGTGCTGCCTTCACGAATAAGATGTCAAGAAACTGTAGTCGTATATAATTTCTTTTTAGAAATTCAAGAAATCATAGTCACCTTCCAGTTTGCAATGCAGAGCTATCAAAAATGAAAATGAATGACCAGTGTAGAGATATATCTCTCACGCTTTCTTAACAATAAAAGCTAGCAGTTGGCCTGTTTGGGAGCCAGTGTTTTTGTGCCATTTGATGGTGACCTAAAAAACTTCTCTGAATTTGAATATGAAAGGCAGTACTTAATGTTTTTACACATCTGTTACTGATGGGAGTGGTAACGGAACAAAATGATTCAGTTGGAACGGGTTGTAAAAATCAGTTAAATGAGAAATTGCGGGATGACGATTCAAAAAGGCTGCATTGGGGGGCTTTTCTTGTCGGGGCCTTAAATTATTTGTTTAGATTTTTATTAAAGTGATCCTTTTAAATTTTGGGATGTTGTACAATACAATAAGGTTAATATCTAGCAACATGCATATGAAAAATATGTTTTATTTTCATAGGTTCTCTTTACTAGTGGATGGATGTGTAGACATGATCATTCCTTTGGTCTGTGTATTTTTATTTTTTGTAATTAATTTTGTAGCTGATCAGGTGTGTTTTAAAGTCTCTGCTATGCCAGTGACTCCTTGATGGGGGGGTGGGGGTGCTGGGCCATCCTCCATGTTATCTGTGTTTTCCCAATGAGATACAGTTGTGCACTATCTGTCGGGATAATTAAATGTCACTCTCCCATTGTTCTTTGGGTATTTTTGCGGCTGTGTAAAATAAATCCAGTGCTGCAACTAACCATAGAGGAGGCAGCCCATGGCGAGTATGAGAACTGGAGGGAGCTGTTCTAGGAGATCTGGGGGTACTGTTGTCGGAGGTGATTTCTGTGGGAAATCTGCAGGGAGCCATTGTAGATGATCTGGAGCAACCAATGTCAGGAGATCTGGGGAGAGCTGTTCTAGGAGATCTGAGGGGCACTGTTGTCAGAGATCGTTTGGGATCTGGTGATGTCTGTGGGAGATCTGCAGGAAGGGACCAATGTTAGGAGATCTGTTCTAGCAGATCTGTTGAGAGCTGTTCTAGCAGATCTTGAGGGAGCTGTTATAGATCTGGGGGCGTTGTCAGACTTTTTGGGATCTGGTGATTTATGTGGGAGATCTGCAGGAAACTCTTGCAGATGATCTAGATTCTAGAAGGACCAATGTTGGGAGATCTGCTGGGAATTGTTGTAGGAGATCTGGTGAGAGCTTTTGTAGGAAATTTAAAGGAAGCATTAGTATTAGATCTGCAGGAAGTTGATTCAAAGCTATGACAGGACTCTTGGCGGTGGAAGTTCTGGTGATGGGTGAAGGTGATGTTTGGCAAAATGGATTCATAAGTAGATTTTTTTTTCCGGTGTTAAGGTGCAAAATTATTCCAGGCTATTATGCTGAGTGAATGCCTCCATGCCGGTTTATTGTGCCATAAACTGGTATCGCGTGTGGTTCAGTAACCAAACACAATGATTGGCGATGTGGCCCATCGCGGGCACTGGCGGCAGATCAGGGGGAGTGCGGCTGGCCACACACCACAGGAGCGGGCCCTTCCTCCCTCAGTTAGTTTTGGAGCAGGTCCTAGTTGCATCTATAAAAGTGTTCATTATTGGCTTGTTAAAGCTTTAGAGGAGGGGACAGCACTAATGTCACACTCTTTCACTCTGGACTCTCCCTTTCTCTCTCTCTCTTTCTCTCCTGCTTTTCCTTTCTCTTTGATTTTTGTTGGCCTTCCTTTTTTTCAGGTCCACCGCGGTCTTGTTGGGCTCTGAAATAATATGTGGCTTTGGTTCTTTGCCGTCTGGCTGGGATCTGTGTGTGCGTGTGTGTGCTTCTGTGTGTCTGCGTGCGCGTGTGCGTGTGTGTGTGTGTGTGTGTGTCTGTGTGGGTAAAGCTTTTAGCTTAGGGTTTAAATCTGAGTGTTGGGTCAGTGGAATTCAATTCAACGCGCTGTTACTTAACATGCAGAACGCTCATTGCGAGGCTGCGCCGCTGCCTGCTCGCACGCTTATTATGAAACTCTAGCGAAAGGCACAGTTTGTACATTCGTGAAATTTCTTGGCACGGTGAGTACATGCTAAGAATAAATGACAATAGGTGCCCTCTGTTTTTCTTCATTGCTCACTGGAAAGCATATTCAGAAGTCTGTAGCTGTCTTTGTTTCTGCACCAGAGATCTCTCTTTAAATTTACTTAACCCTGTAAATGTAAAAGGGCCTTTCTGGGAAATTTCTGCCGGTTGTGGCTGAACAGAAATACAGTGGATCCCGCTTATGGCGATCACCGTTATAGTGACCAACCACTTATCTGGATCATTCCTGTACAAACTTTGCCCTACTTTACCAGTATTTGAATTATACACAGTTCAGTTATTCAATTTGTACAGTACTGTAATTTGAAGTGTTTGAAACAGCTGTACTGTGTTGTGAAATAGTCAATAAAATTCTGTAAATAGTGACTGTCTGTTTTATTACTTTATATTCATGTGATTAGACGTGAATCTGCCTGAGACATAAAAACAAGAAAAAATGGGTTATAATGATCATCCACTTATAGCGATCAATTTCATCTGGACAGACGTGATCACTATAAGCGGATTCCACTGTATATCAAAATGCTGTCGCAGTGATTGGCTGTAAATGCAAGGATCGAGGTTTCCATGAAATTATACCCATTGCCTCTGTAAACCTCCATGCTGGAATTTCCAGCTGTTCCATTCTTCTGTGGCAGGAAACCAGAATACGCGGGGAAAACATGCAAACCCCCAGAGGGGAACAAGGCGCAAAGCGACAGTGTTGTTGACGTAGCCGCCATGCTGGCCGCTTCACAACTTGTTCAAATTTTCATGACGCAAGGTAAATCTGTACCAAAAGTTTTTGATTTCGTCGTTCACACATTCTTTAAAAGTTCTTCAAGGGACCTTCCTTGCAAAATTTCCACTTGTGCCCAAAAATAAAATCTGACGTAGACGTGTTACGGTCCAGCCATTTTCAAATAGCCTAACTGAATTGTGCGCAACGCGTAACCATATGATGGGGTGTGTATCTCTAGGAGGGTTGTTATGTATGTATTTATTTTTGAAGTATTGCATATTTTTTGCGTAGCGGAGTAACGAAAAACTGATTTGATCCATATGTCAGGCCCAAGTACGTACAACATGGCCAAATTGATTCAAAACCCCCCAGTCCTGCTCAAATTTAGAAGAAATTCGGCTAAAACAGTAAAACCGGCAAAGATCTGTATCTATGGCATATTAACTTATCATTTTTTCATGTTAAGATGTCACTATCCATTTCCGTCATCCAAAGTTTCAGATGAGTTTTGCAGTACAAGAATAAGCAAATTGATTTGTTTTGAAATGAGAAACATTCAGAATGTTTTTACTTAAAAAGTAAGACACTTCAGTACCTGTTAAATTGACCTAAATCGTATCCAGTCAGAGCTGATTTGAAGCGTATCGAAATGTCACATGTTTGACCGTATCTTTTTAGTATCATGACGTTGATCCTGTATCTAAATGTGCATCATAGCCTGAGACGGAGAGATATGCGCTCCTACTAATTTTTACAAAATCTGCTCCCTTGCCATAAATAGTAGGCTACAAGAAAATGTCTGAGAAGCGAATTGGTGAAATATTAAGTGATGCACAAAAAAGAAAAGGCTCGAGGATAAGCTTTTTGAATGCAATGGTTAGTGGTTTGGAAAGATTTTTTTCATTAGCCCTGGTATATTTAATGAGTGATTTTGCATAACCTGAGATTTTACCATTCCATAATGTACCACAACTTCACACAATGCCGTTAGCTGGAAAATCCAAATTGTTTGTAATTCTATTTTTGACAAATAATGCAAAAGAAAAACAAGTTTTTTACATAAAAACTTGATGAGCTTCCGAAATTATTATCTTTAGTTACGTGCACACAACACTATGCCAGAAGCCATACCTGGATACTATAGTAAATTTATGTTGGATTATTTACTTAGATTTACAGCTAGTTTGATTGAAAGTAGGGACAAGTAGTGATCTTTTCCATATATTTTTAAAATGATCAAAAATGTCTTTTGTTCAGCAGTGTGAAAGGTGGAACAGTCAGTTTTTAATTTTATATAACTTAGATTGGCTGTACGATAAAAGATATATTTAATTTACGCAAGTTTTTTGGATGATACGAGAGAACTTGAGTTTTCCATCTTGCATTTTTTGTACTAGTTTTAGACATAATGTTTCGGTTGCTTGTACGTTAAAACAAAATGATGAACATTTGGTGTGGGGGAGCTTGAGGCACTGGGGGGGTTGCACTGTAAATGCTTTCTATATGTAGATGTGAATGCAGAGAAGGTCCAGTGGAATCTACTGTTTTTCCCCCTGTACTCTGGTGTTGGATTTTCTGTTTAGGTTTAGGGGAGAATTATTTCCTCACAGATAATAATTAGATTTCGGGATATCGGCATCCCAAAAGATATAATAGGGCCTGTTGCTCAGAATTGTCCTCGTACTAAAACTGGGACACTTATTGAAATCCTCAGCTTGAAAAGATGAAAATTGACATTTCGCAGCTCACAGAAGTATTGAGCTGCGGTTCATTTTGACACCTAGTTAATTAAAGAAGAGAAACCCGTGCAGCTTTCGGAATTGGCTTTCGGTCAAACGCATTGGCTACATTTCTGTTTGGCTTTGAGCTACGCTGCGATGGAGCCTGAAACCTGACACCTGTCCATCTATTTTCCCCTCACGTGCGGTTGTAAACAGAAAGCCCGTCACTCCTGTATGAGTGTTTCAACAGGTTGTTCGTTTCCATGGAGACCGTTCAGCCCAACAGAGAAAGACAGTCATGCTATATTTATATATATACATGTATCTGTGCATATATACTGAGAGAGAGGGAACGACAGCGGAATGGCTCCGAACTGAGGTGTATTCAGGCTGATCTTGTTATGTGTTGTACAGTTGCATCACATTCTTATCGCAAGCAGTTATTTGATTTCTAGATATCTGTATAGGTGCTGACATGCGAGATGTAGCCTTGCCCTAACAAACATGCTGTCGGGGAAAATGCTACCAGGTGTCGACACAGTCTCTGTGGAAACTGCTCTCACAGTGTTCGTGATGTCTGCGGCCGTTTGCATGGAGCAGGAGGGTCAGCAAATGTCCAGGGTTGGCTAGGGGTAAATGAGAAGTGGAGAAATAGGGAACTGTATAAGTAAAACTATATTCAGTCAGAAGAACAGGAATGATCTGTCCGGTTGCTGTATAGCTAATGTGTAAAGCTCATCTTATGAGGCTGACTGTACAGATATCTTCTGGCATGGGATATTTCGGGCTCTGACAACATCTTAACCTGTATGTTTTGGACTGTTTAATAGACAGGTCCATGATCACCAGCGTCCCACCGATCAGGACACGGGATTGATGTCTATTGACGTGTGCTGGTCTGTTGAGGCCTCGTGTCTGTCTGAATCCTGACCCCGATTCCTCCTTTTCTGAAAGGATCACAGGCTGACAAGTTTTTTGAAGGTACTAGTCGCTATTTATACTGTTACAAACTTTTTTTTTTTGTCCTGTCATGATGCTGCAACACAGGAGGAAAAGTACTGTCAGATATATTTATAATTTGTCCAGAAAAAATATTGTTTACATTTGTTAATGTTTGCTTTTTTTCCATGTCCCCTCCCCCCGGGGGCGGGGGGGGCGGGCCGGGGGCGGGGGGCGGGCGGGCGGGGGGGGGGGGGGGGGGGGGGGTGGGGGGGGGGGGGGCGGGCCCCG